>PVIJ01008899.1:11784-70548 GCA_004024925.1 Scalopus aquaticus
AATAGCAAAGGTATGGAAGCAACCCAGATGTCCAAAAATAGATGATTGGATCCAGAAGATGTGGTACATATACACAATGGAATACTATTCAGCATGGAAAGAAGATAAACACATGCAATTTGCAGCGACATGGATGGAATTAGAGGGGATCATACTCAGTGAAATAAGCCAGAAAGAAAGAGAAAAATATCGAATGGTTATAGGACTATAGGGAGGCCTGGTGGGAGAGAGACAATCAGTGGGGGAGGGGGGGGGAGGGAGGCGGAGGGAGGGAAGGAAAAGGGCACAAAATGGAATAGAAAAGAACACAAGGGACCATGGAGATGGATCACGGGTGAATTGGTGGTGGGCTACAAAGGGGAATACAAAATGTAAAAGACATAAATAACAATAAAAATATATATTAAAAAAAAAAAGTGCTCACAATGGGCCAGACTGGTTGGTGCCATGAAGGCAATAAGAAAATAGGGGGCCTCCCTGGTGGCGCAATGGGTTAAGGCTCAGAGCTATGAAGCTATGCAGAGCCACTGCATCACGAGTTCAATACCTGGCCAGGGAGAGTCCCACATGGCGCAGCAGACCCCTCCTGTCTCCCCGCTGCTCCCCTCAGCAGTGTACTTCAGTGGATCTGCCTGTTCTGCTCCCCACTCTGTCTCTGGTGAATCCTCTCACCAACCCACACCTCTGGCCTACACTCCAGCTTGTATGCATAAACAAATAAATCTTTAAAAAAGAAAGAAAATAGGAAGGCACCATCATCCATGGAGGAAAAAGATGCCAGATACTAGTGAAAGGCCGTGGGTGTGATAAGGAGCCTGAGGGAGGTCACTTTTATCTTGGAAGATCAGAGGAGGCTTCCTGGAGGAAGAAGCATTTGATGAGGAAGGACAGGAGCAGATTCTGGGCCACAGGAATAATGACTTACCTGCAACAGCCCCCTCGCTGCTCTCTCTGCTTCCTGCTCCTTCCAAAGGCCCTAGGAGAGAAGCTTCTCGTGGCTCCCAATTTTCCCTTGGGGCTGCAGACCTCCACCCTCAGCTGCCTTCTTCACATGTCTGCCTCTGTCGTCTCTTCCTCCGGGGTCATGGAACTGAGGGCCAGCTGGGTCATCCAGGCTTGAGAGCCTTCACTGAATTCCATCTGCAAAGCCCTTTTCTCCAAGTAATGTCACATTCACAGATTCTGGTAGACTTGTCTTTTTGTGAGCCACTCAACCCACCACTGGCCTGAATACTAGGGGAGAAAAGAAGAGCTAAAAGAGTTTAAATTGAGTCTAACTTTAGTCTTCCAGGGAGTG
Organism: Scalopus aquaticus; assembly: GCA_004024925.1. Lineage (NCBI taxonomy): Eukaryota > Metazoa > Chordata > Mammalia > Eulipotyphla > Talpidae > Scalopus > Scalopus aquaticus. The sequence continues at coordinate 13,082 of PVIJ01008899.1, forward strand.
CTCGCTTTTCAAAGAAGAACAGAGGCCTGGCAGGCGCGTGCCTGCTACTGCCGCTCTGCCGACCTCGTGTCGTCGTTGTAAAGGTCGTGCCAAGGGGAGCAGCCGACCGTGCTCGCTGCCAGGCTAGGTGGGCGCTGCGGGTCTCGAGCCAGGGGTCTTGCTGCAGCCCCCAACCAGCCGGATCTCTGATCACAGCTGGGGGCCCTGCCCTGGGGTTCTGCCTGTTTCCTTTTGACAGTGGGCTTCCCAAAGAAAGCCAGCACCAGTGCCCGCGCTGAAGGGGAAGGAAGGGGTCCAAGAAAGTGGGGCTTCTCGCTCAGAGTGGAGGCCACCGAAGATGGAGTCCCAGCGCTCCCGCCTCCTGGTTTTTATGCCCTGGTGTAATCTCCTTCCCTCGAGGGTGGCTGGATTCTGCCTCTGCTCAGTGGAAACTGGGTTACAAAAGGACTGTGGCTTCGTACTAGTCACCTTTTCTCGCTCTCTAGCTTGCATGCTCTGAGGGAGGCTGGCAGCCACATCGAGATGCCCGATGGAGAGCCCCAGGTGGCAAAGAACCAAAATCTCCAGCCAACAGCCTTCGAGAACCTAAGGTCCTCAGTCCAACCGCCCTCGAGGAACTGAATCCGGCCAACAGCCAGTGAGTAAGCTTGCACCTGATCTTGGTGAGGGAGCTTGGCAGTGGACCCGCCCATACAAGAAATGGGGTCTCGGCCAGAGGTGTGGAGGGTGAGAGGATTCACGAGAGACAGAGTGGGGAGCAAACAGGTGGATTGACTGAAATTCACTGCTGAGGGGAGCAGCGGGGAGACAGGAGAGGTCTGCTGTGCCATGTGGGAAGCTCCCTGGCAGGGATTGAACTCGTGCTGCAGTGGCTGCCGATAGCTTCATAGCTCTGAGCCTTAACCCCTGTGCCACCAGGGAGGCCCATCAGCTCATATTTTAAATAAACTATATCAAACTATAATGGTAGTTGCCCATTCTATTTTTTTTCCTGCTTAAAATGTAAGTATTTTCTCAGCTCATTAAATGCGTATCAAAGTATTCTTTATTCTTAGAAGTAGGCTGCCTGTGAGGGCGCCACCCTCCCTTCTGTTTGTTTTGATCTTCAGGGAGGGCTGTATCTCCCTTCGTTATAACTAACTGGGGCGGGGGTGGGGGGTGGTTGACGGTTCTGTTCAGCACTTACAGTGAGGCCTGAGAAGGCAGAAACACCCTGGCGAAGTATGTCTGAAGTGCGAAGTGCGTCTCATTTCCTTGCTTTGTGACCTTGGCTTGTTACTCAAGCCTGGGCCTCAGTTTCCCCTTCTGAACAGTGGCGATAATAACTATACCTACTTCACAGAGTTAGAGAGTCATCCTTGCCTTAGCCCAAGGAAAACACAGCACAGCACCAGACATAATTCAGGGCACACAGACCCAAGCCGACCACAGGGTCCTTGTGTTCCTGTTGAGTCTGGTCCAAGTTCATAGTATGAACTTTTGTCCCAGACATTCCAGCCAACCCCCAATCAACAGCATCTTGGCTTCTGTCCCACCAAACTGCTCTCCCTGGCCCTGCTGGTGACTCCAATTTTGCTGCCAGCCAGATCCTGGGATCATCACACCTCCTCTCGCTGTGTGCCCCTGGGCAAGTCCTTCCAGTCTCTGGGCCTCAGTTTCCTCACCTATAATGTGGGGAGGGGTGGGCTAGGCAGTCCATGAGGGATCCCCACGTCTAAGTTTCTAGACTATTCCCTCTACTCTCAAAGGTCCTTGGATTTCAATGCTACAGAGCACAGCCAGAGCTTTAAACAACAGGCAAGGCAAAAAGAATCAGAAAACACTTTAATTTTTTTTTACCATAACATATGGGCTGAGACTTATGCTCAGCCGCCCGGAGTGAGCGAAACCCAGCCTGGAGCCTGCTTGCACGCGTGTGACATCTGGGTGAAGAGCTTCCGTCTCTCCGCAGCCCCTCACGCACCTGGCCGGGGTGGGAGCGAGAAGCCCTTGGGGCAAGCCCTGCAGCTGAGCTCCCGCCTATTCCTGCTCCTGTTCCTCCAGCTGCCATCAAGTCAAAGAGCAGGGAGGGGGGGTGCCCTGGGGGCTTGAGAGTAATGTAGGTCTGGGCTGCCCAGGACGGAGGTGGCACTAGAGACAGGACTGCCCACTGCTGGGTTCAATTCAGCACCTGCTTAGACAGCCCGGCACCTGGTGCTTCCCTCATTTTGTTGTTAGGCCTTTTGCGATGTGCGACATGAACGACAGAGGCGCCCCTGGCAGTGCCTTCGGGCACAGCCTGGAGAGCTGACTCTGCAGAATCTTCCCAGGGCCTGGGTCTAGCTACTGGTACCCCACTGCGGACCCCTGTTCCAGGCTTCTCGCCATGCCCACCTTGGCACAGGAGGCTCCTTCCGGCTCCTGCTGGGCCTCTCCCCACCCAGGCCTGGACTCTGGACCAGCCCCAGAGAGGGTGAGGGCGCGGGGGCCGGGAATCGCCAAGACCGCTGTAGCAGGTCCCCGGAAGGGTTGCGTGCCGTTGGACAGGGCGTTCTGAGCTTCTGTGTCCTTTTCCGAAGAAGAGGAGTAATAAACTGGATTTGTAGGACATCATGAGGTTGAAATAAGATCGTGGGCAGCACAGGGCCTGGCAGAGTGGCGAGCAGGCCAGGACGACTTCCTTCCCCTGGCGAAACCCTGGGCCAGCCGGCCAGCCGAGAGGGCAGTCTGCGGTGGCCACGGAGGAGACAGCCGTGAGCTGCGGCTGCTTCCCAAGCCTGAGGAGGGGCCCGCCCAGCTCCGGCCGGGTTAGAAGTGGACTTGAGCAGAGGCCAGCAGGGGGAAGGCCAGGAGGGGGTTGGGGCTGGGCTCTAGCCCTTGCAAATCAGACACCGAGAAAGCAGATTTGTGGTCCCTGCCCTGTTCCTGAGGAGCTGAGGGTAGGGTCCCCAGCTTCCCAATGGTGGGGTGCTCCTGTGCAAGGGGCTGTGGGGGGGCAGGTTGCGCTGGCGGACTGGCCATGAGGGAGTTGAACTTGGAGGAAAGACTCAGCAGGCTGGCGCCGGCGCGTGAGGCTGAGTGGGCGGGACTGGGGGGCAGCTGAGCAGCAGGTGCGGTGACTGTGGCGGGACCGAGAGGCACGGAGGGCAGAGGGGGCAGGAGGAGGCCAGGGGGACTGTGCGGCCGCAGGTCTGGAGCGAGCTGCTGCGCCAGCGGAGAGGGGGCAGGGGAGGGCAGCAGGCCTGGCTGCTCCTGGGGGCCCTGGGGCCCGGGGCGGGTGGGCTGCTCGGCCTGGTCCCAGCAGCCAGAGGGCTCCGCAGCGGGGCAGGGGGCACAGTCCAGGGGGCACAGGCTCTCGTGCGCGTGCAGCGTCCGACTCCACCAGGCCAGCTCGTCCCGCAGGGCCTGAATCTCCTTCCGCAGGGCGTGGTTGTGCTTCTCCAGCGACTCGTGCTGCTGCGGGTTTGGGAACAGGTGGGGGAAGTGAGGTAGCCTGGCCCCGCTCCAGGGCCCTCGACTCAGGGGAAAGACACCGCCATTACAAGGTCCCCGTCGGGAGCCCTGACGACTGTGACCAGCCACCCCCATGCACCACCAGCCAGTCTCCCCCACTCGACCTCGGAGTCAGGCTCGGCTCTGCCCGCTCTCTGTCCTCTGACCCCACGGCCTGGGATGTCCATCCGCCTCCACACTGGTGTCCCCCACTCAGTCTCTTGTCCCGGGGAGCCATTTGGTGCCTGTGTCATTTGCTGTGCACTAAAGGCCTTTTAGAGATTCTGGCGACTCCTCGTGCGCACCCCAGCCGCCCCTCACCCCCAGCCTTATCCCCCCTCCTGCTCCCCTGCCCTCCTGTCCCTCAGAGGGACACTGCTGCCTCCACTCACTTCCTGTGCCACCTGTCTGGGGAATCGGACCGCACCCAGGCCAAATTCAGATGTGGCAACTTAGATGTCGTTCTTTCCCAGCCACCTCTAACCGCTGTGCCCCTGCCGGATGTCCTGCACCCAGAACTGCCCGCTGAGCCTAGGGGAGCTTGTCCCCCAGGATGGCAGCTGGTGGTGTGCCCTAACCCTAACCCTAACCCTAACCCCTAACCCTAACCCTAACCCTAACCCCTAACCCTAACCCTAACCCTAACCCTAACCCTAACCCCTAACCCTAACCCTAACCCTAACCCTAACCCTAACCCTAACCCTAACCCTAACCCTAGCCCTCAGCATGGATTCTGAGAAGCCCGCAGCCTCCAGGTGAGGTTCTGAGCGGCCGCTCAGGATGACCACAACGATGGGAACGCAGCCAGCGTCAGTGCCCGCCGTGGGCCCAAAGCTGCCCCGCTTCCTCTGGCTTCCTTCCCTGCCTCACCCCACCCTGTTGTGGACAGGTTTGCAAAGAACCACAGGGTGTTTTACATAAAAATGGGGTTTAGGCCATGGACGCCTCAGAGCCTCAGACGCCTCAGAGCCAGCGTAGCCCCATCCCAGGCTGTGCACGAGGGGTGAGGTTTTAAAGACCCATCTCTGGGTCACCCTGCACCTAAATTCTCTAAAGCCCTCACCTATGGTGCCAGAGACAAGCAGCGAACAACATCTCAGCCGGTAAGAGAAGGTTGCTGCCCTCAGGGAAAGTGCATGGAGTAACCGGAGGGGTCTCCACTCACACGGCTTCAAAAAGCCTTTCTGAGGCAAACCCTAAGAGTTGAGGATCTGACTGAGCTGCTGTCCCAGGGCAGGGCCCCTGGGGCTGACCAGGGAGGATCAGGGAAGTCAGGGTGCAGGATATTAGTTGAGGGGGAGAGCAGAGGGGGGTCCAGAGAGTGACGCGCGGGTGGGCTGTGAATTTCACTCCTGAGCATCAGGACTAAGGAGCGCGCAGCTCTCTCCTCCCTCTGCCAAGGACCAGCTTTTCTCTCCCCTCTCCACACAGAGGGAGAGGGGGCCAAGGGTCAGGTGACCCACAAAGTCAAGTCACATCCAAGGTCAAGAGGCAAGTGCAGGTGGAGCCCGCCCCTCCCCCGCTGGGCTCCTCTGCCCCTTTGGCCTCTCTGGGGTCCCGCCCAGGCCGGGGTGGCTGCCTCTATCTTCGGGGTGAGCACGGTGGAGCTCAGAGGAGGAAGCAACTTGCAGCTCTGAGCGTGGCTGCTGGGACCCCAACGCCAGCCCCTCACCGTGAGGTCTCAGCCACCCGCTCAGGCCTGACAGACGGGTGCCGAGTCGCACTGCCACTCCCTTCTGGGGTCCGGTGGGGCCTCAGGAGGTAGGAAGGGGGGGCAGGGGCCTGACTTGGATCAGACCAGCGTGCTGGGGTCTGGCTCTTGGCCTCCACTTGCGGCCCCTCCTCTGTGTCCCTGGCGCCCAGCGCTTATCTGGCACCCAGGTCACACTCAACACCCCAGGAATGTCCAGACCTCAGCCACAGACTCCCCTCCTCCAAACTCCGGCAACTCTGGCGCCTAGAGCCGGGCTAGAGGGGGCCTTGGGTCAGGGGCGGGGCGGGCAGGGAGCGGCCCACCTGGTGCAGGGCGTCTGCCTTGTCCGTGTGCTTCTGCCGGCTGCGCTGGGCCGCAGCCCGGTTCTTCTGTTTCTTCTTCAGCTGCTTCTGATGATCCAAGGGGTCCTGCAGGGTGGGAGGCAGGGTCTGGAGGGGCTGGCACCCCCATCGTGGTCAGCTGTGCCTAAAAGCCAGCCCATCCCAAGTCTGTTGGTTGGGGGCTGACTTTCTCCCAGAAGCCACTTCTGTGCCTCCCTGTGTGCCCACACCCGGGCACAGCACATTCCACTGGCCTGCCAACCTCACCCATGTGTCCTGCTGACAGCACAGGTTTGAGGAGGCCACAACGGGGTGCGGCTGGGCACCTGGGATTTGAACCCTGACTGACTTCACACCCACACGCCTCTCCTGACCAGCTGCATGGCTCCGGGCCACTGCATCTGCACCCCAGAGGCCCGGAAGTGCCTTCCTCAAAGTCAGAGAGCAGCAGCCCGGGCGGCCAGACAGGGCTTCACAAAGGTCAGCGCCGCATTTGCCGGAGCCCTGCAGTCGCGGTGTTGGCTGCACGGGCGTCGGGCAGCGTCTGGCTCCGCTGGCCTGTGCCCAGAGCAGGCCCAAACCTCACTTCACTGACTTCACAAGCATTTATTGAACACCCACTACGTGCTGGGGACTGAGGGAGGGGAACACAGCAGCAAAGGAAACAGGTACCCCTGCCCTCAGGTGTTCATCCTCATGCGGCAACAACCCGGAGGGGGCGGACAGCCAGCGCAGCCAGGAGAGTGGACAGAGGCCGGCAGTGTGACTCCACACCCCACCCCCCCGACTCAGGCCCAGGAAGCTTGGAGGAAATAGTTAAACTCCCTGCCCCAAGCTCTGAGGGGTCCAGGGAGAGGGGATGTTGAACACCTCCCAGCCCAGACCCCTCCCGCCCCTTGCCTGGAGGAGAGCTCGAGTGGAGGGAGACGCTGGCTCCCCACCTAGGATGCTCAGCGCCCCGTCTGTGGCCACCGGCCGGCAAGCCAGGTGCTGGGGGAGGGAGGCCACAGTGAGAGCGGATGGGCCTCTGGCCCCTGGTTCTTGGGAGAGGGGCCAGACGTCCGAGGGGAACAGGGCCAGGTAGTTTGGGGAGGAAGGAGAAGACTCCCCCAAGACAGTGTGGGGAGAGCAGGGGGGTAAGGAAAGGGCAGTATCCAGAGGCTCTAAATGGAGGCCAGATTTGCACCCCCAGAGCTAGAAAGCCCTTGTTCCAATCCCCTGGTTTTGGTTTTTCAGGAGAAGAAACTGGGGCCCAGAGAGGGGGGCTGTGGAGTCCAGAGTCACACAGCACACAGGCTTGAGCCGGGACGAGGAGCTCTGACCCCACCCCTCCCTTCAGCCATGTCCCCTTCCCAGCCTGCCCCCGGGGCCCAGCACTCACTGTCCCAGGCAGCTGCCCGTCGTTTCCGCAGAGGTGCATGGCTTGGAGCAGGGGAGCAGAAGCTCGTTGCTGGATTCGGGGTGTCCCTCAGCCGCTGTGACCTCCCAGTGCCCTCTGGGGGCCCAAGGAAGTGGCGGCTCTTTAAATCCACAGTGACCACTCCGCCCCCAGCAAGTGGAGTTTCAGTTTCTCCTAAAGACACCGGCTGCTCAGAATCCCTGGCTCGGGTTAGCTCACGTGTCTGGAACTTCCTAACATGAACTGGCCTTCCGGCTGGGTCCCTCTCTGGGAGGAGAAGGGTCGGAAGCCAGGTATGGGCAGGGTGCTAGGGTGGGGTGGGGCGTCTGCAGGGACAGAGCCAAAAGGAGAAGCCAGTGGGGACCGGGGGCTCATGTAGGTCAGGGGTTGGGGGAGCCCAGGTTCACAGCCCACCTCTGGCGCCTTGGAGCTGTGCAAATTTGAGGTGTCTCACCCTCTCTTGGCCTTAGTTTCTTCATCAGCAAAGAGTGTGGGAAGATGATAGAACTATCCGCTCAAAGACTTGTTGCAGGAACTAAACAAACCACCCCGAACCCTCTGAGTCCAACGTTGAGCATGTCTGCAGAAATAAGCAGTGGCCCTTCACTAGAGCAGATGGACAAATTAGCGTGTTTCCCAACAACAGCCTCCGAGCAGGAAGGTGGCGGCCAGCAGTGGGTGGCCAGGGGCGGCTTCCCAGCTCTGTGACTCCCAGTGTGGACGTCCACATTTCTGTGCCTTGGGTTTTCAATCTGTAAAGTGAAGATAAAAATGATTCTGTTGCGGGCCTCCCCGGTGGCGCAGTGGTTGAGCGCTGCGCTGTGGAGCTGTCAGCAGCGCGCAGTGCAAGTTCAACGCCCAGCTGGGGAGAGTCCCCCATGGCGCGGCAGACCTCTCCTGCCTTGCCCGCTGCTCCCCTCAGCAGTGTGTTTCTGATCTGCCTGTTCTGCTCCCCGCTCTGTCTCTGGTGAACCCTCTTGCCACCCCACGCTTCTGGCCTGTACCCCAGCTTGTATGTGTAAATAAATAAATCTTAAAAAAAAAAAAAAAAGATTCTGTTGTGGCCTCCCTGGTGGCGCAAGGGGTTAAGTCTCAGCACCATGAAGCTATCAGCAGCCACTGCAGCATGAGTTCGATCCCCGGTCAGGGAGCTGACCTACAGGGCACAGCAGACCTCTCCTGTCTCCCCGCTGCTCCCCTCAGCAGTGCACTTCAGTCGATCTGCCTGTTCTGCTCACCACTCTGTCCCTGGTGAATCTTCTTACCCCCCACACCTCTGGCCTACACCCCAGCTCTTGTATGCATAAATAAATAAAAATAAATCTTAAAAAAACGTGAATCTGTTGCCAAGACCGAACGAGCTAAGGCAGTGAGGTCCCTGAAACCATCCTGGGCGCAGTGGAAAGACCTGAGACATTCACATATTTGGATTCCAAAGTTATTGTCACACCGACTGGAACTTCCGACTGCATGAAAATAAATGGCTACCACAAGATCAGAACCATCACTTTGTACGGTTTGTACGGTTTCGTACTACGGAGACGTGAATGTGTAGTGACTGTGTAAAATGCACATGGGAATGAGAAACACAAAATTTGAAGAGCGCTGGGGGGTGCCGTGGGGGACGCATAGGGACTTCGATTGTGTCTCTGGTGTTTTATTGCTTAAACTGGGAGTACAGTTATCCGTAACAGTAATTTTTTTAAGATTTATTTATTTATGCATACAAGAGCTGGGGTGTAGGACAGAGGTGTGGGGTGTGAGAGGATTCACCAGAGACAGAGTGGGGAGCAGAACAGGCAGAGTGACTGAAATACACTGCTGAGGGGAGCAGAGGGGTGACAGGAGAGGTCTGCTGGGCCATGTGGGAATCTTCCGTGCCGGGGATCGAACTCATGTTACAGTGGCTCTGGACATTTCATAGTGCTGCAACTTAACCCATTGCACCACCAGAGAGGCCCCATAACAGTATTTTTATCCACACTTCGTAGTATACCTGAAATGTTTCATAGTAAAAACTTTTACTAAGGACCTTGAACCCCAAAGCCCCAGGTCAAACTACCACAGTGGGTCTCTGGGACCTGGTGCATGCAGAGGACATCCGCTGGGAGCACGGAGGAGCCACACGCCTTGTCCAGCAGCGGCTGATGTGCAGCAAAAAGTGCCTGACCTGGTGACTAGATCATCTGGGGCTCTTGTCTGTGTGTCCTGAAGTCCCAGGGCTGGGGGTGTGAGGTCACAGGAATGGCAGATACAGTGGACTTGAACTTCTGCTGGGCAGTGGAGCATTTTGTTGAGGAGTTCAGTCGTCCCTCAAATTGTTAGAAAAGAGTGCTGCAATTGATTAGCCATGTCTGCCATGCTGAGATGTGTTGGTAATGTCTGTCCTGAGCAGGGCAATCACAGTCCTCCACTGCACCTAGAACTGGGCATGAAACCAAACTGGGCTTTAGCGTCAGAAGACTTGACCCTGCTGCCTGACACCCTCCCCACCAGCTCCATGGCCGGGAGCTCCTGTGTTCCCACATGTACACTGGGGATGACAAAGAAATCATACACATGTATGCTAGGGTTACAAAGCTGTCCTGAAGATGGGCAAGAAGGAGATAAGATCTTCACTTGTTACCAAGTAGCATCCAGCTTAGACTCCATTCCCCTTAGCAGGCTCATGGTTGAAACGGCTGTGTGGGTGGGATTGGGCTTGACAGCTGGGCCTGTCCTACCTGGCTTGGCCAGAAGACAGAAGTTGAAGGTGGGGGGTTACCCCATGCAGTGAGGCTGAATTTCTGAATACGTTTGTTTCCCAGAAACCAGGAAGTCTGGGGCCTCTTGCCTAAGGCGGGCACCTGAGGGGCTCATTAACCCAGCCCACGAGGTCCACAGGGAAGGATGGGGGAGCCAGAGTATGATGTAACCAAGAAAAACACCTGGGGGAGGGTGGCTAGTGCCCCAGTGTACCCGCCCCGGCCCCCAGGCCCAGCCCTGGACCCCCAGCCTTGGCCTCTCCAGACCCTGGCTGCAGATGGAAATGTGCTGAGGCCCCTCCAAGGAGGCCATGACCTTGGAGAAAGACGGAAGAAGCCAGAAGGCAGCATTTATGGCTTGATCTCCTGAGGAGTGGCAGGGAGGGAGGGGCACGGAGCAGGTAATGTTTAACCAGGAATGGCTATGCCAGGCTTCCCGGAAGAGGCGGATGCCTCCCTAGGCTGGCAGGGCGGGCTTCTAGGGCAGCAGTCCATGATGTCCCTTACAAAGTGAGGAGGCCATGCCCAGAGAGGCACGGCCACCCCGGGGAAGGGGCATCGCTAGAGGACCCAGCAATCTCCCCTACGCCCCGGTCCTTCTCCACACCCTTAGTCCAAATCCTGCAGCCCCAGCTGGAACCCTGTCACATTCTCTCAAGTTTCCCCTCCACCCCTACATGTCAAGTGTTCAATTAACGAGCGCACGAGCCTAAGTCCAGCCAGCTGAGAGCCCCAAACGTGTCCCAGATGAGCGAAAACACTTCTACTCTCTACTCATTCCCGCAGGGCCTGTCGTGGTTCCTGGGGGACTCTCCCTAACCAACCTGCTCACTTTACAGTGAGGAAACTGAGGTACAGGAAAGGGACAGTCACCCAGCTGGTTGGGAGAAGCCACGTGCATTGATGCCCTGTCCTCATTCCTTCCAACCCCCCAGGGTTGCAGAGATACCTGGGGGCTCCAGCTGCACAGGATGAGGACCCCTCTTTCTAGGTCCTACAGTATGTACCCCCTCATTTAAAGCCTGGATTCCTCAGAGAGCTTCAGGTGATGGAGATGGGGGGGAGGTCAAGGCCGGCTGTCCACACCCCACTCCCAATTGCGATGGGCCTGCATGGATATTGGGCCTCAGCTGGGAAGAGTTTAGAACCCCGCCGAGTGGGGCCCACGCCCAGCACATCAGCTGTCGGGGCAAGGCAGGAGGCCACCTGCCCCGTGAGGAGCACTTCCTGTTGGGAGGTCAGAGGTGGCTTTCCAGACATCAGGTTTGATCCTGGGGCCTGGAACTTGATCTCAAGCAAGTGACTTAACTAGCCTCTTGATGCCTCAGCTGTAAAATGGGGCAATAATATAAGGCTGTGCTGAAAGGCTATATGCAAAGGCTTTGAGCCGAGCCGGCCACAGAACAAGCCACATCAGCACTTGTTAGACCTCTTACGAAGGTGCTCAACAAGGATTTGATGATTTTGTTGTTCACAACAGTTCTGTGTTTGATTTCATTATTATTATTTACTTTAAGGAAAACGAATGGTGGAGTGTAAGAACAGGAATTTTTCCCCTAATGAAATACAGTTTTTAAAGGAAAAAAGTTAATGAGTGTGTCCAAGTATATAAAGGAGTATTTAAAGTTTGTTCTTTCTTTTTTATTTTTGCGTAGAAAAACTGGGGTGTAGGCCAGAGGTGCAGGGGGTGAGAGGATTCACCAGAGACAGAGTGGGGAGCAGAACGGGCAGATCGATGGAAATACACTGCTGAGGGGAGCAGCGGGCGAGACAGGAGAGGTCTGCTGCGCTATTTCAGAATGTGGGACTCTCCCTGGCTGGGGATCCATCTCAGGCCATAGTGGTGATAGCACTGAGACTGAACTCCTAGGCTACCAGGGAGGCCCGGAGCATTTAAAGTTTGATGTGAATTACTCAAAATTTCTCATCCAATAAGAGAAGGGAAATCAGGATTTCCCTTCTCGGTTTTATAGGATCTAATTTGGTGACAAGTCTAGAGTGTCCAGCTTCAGGCACGGCTGGATCATGATGTTCAAACAGCGTCGTCGTCAGTGTCTCTCTATCATCTTTCATCTGGGCTGGCTCCAGGCTCAGGCAGGACGCAGTCAGGCTAGTGAGGTGGCATCAGAAACACCAGCCAAGCTGCCCTGGGAGGAGGGTGCATTCTCTGCCACTTTTCCAAAAGTTCTCACCCAGTGGGGTCTCCTTGGTCCAGCTTGAGTGACAAGGCCATTCCTGACATCATTCACTGAGGCCAAGAGATAAGGTGAGATTAGCAGGCCCAGGCCTATCCCGAGCCCTAACCGCAGGGACACAGGGTGAGAAGGAGCAACTCCAGGGCATCGGTGCCAGGGGGGGCCAGAGGAGGGAGAACATATGCTGGGCTGACACCAGCTTGGCTGGGGTTCAGCTATGAGCACTCGCCTCTCAGTGGGGCTCCCTGCCCGATTTTGCAGCTGCTGAGTCGGGGAGGAAGTTCCATGTGCACAGGACAGCCAAGTCCTGGGGGGGCGGTTCCGGAGGAAATGGGCAGGGACTGGGGCAGCGACCCGTTGTGGGGACTCCCCGGGCCACAGGGAGGGAAGGTCTGGCCTCACTTCACCACAGCCTCTCGTGAGCGGTCACAGAAGCCAGACTCTGCAAAGAGCCGACCTCCCGGGAACTGGGTGACTTCACGGGCTCCATGATGCCATCACCACCTGGTCCTGGGCTGGAGCTGGCACCCCGTCCTGTCCCCAGTGCCCCCTGCCCGGCTAGGGGGCCACCCCCAAAGCTTGGTGCTCCTGATTCTCTGCTGTTCCTTGAACATGCACATCTTTTTTTTTTAAAGATTCATTTATTTATGCATACAAGAATTGGGGTGCAGGCCAGAGGTGGGGGGTGAGAGGATTCACCAGAGACAGAGTAGGGAGCAGAACAGGCAAATCAACTGAAATGCACTGCTGAGGGGAGCAGCGGGGAGGCAGGAGAGGTCTGCTGCGCCATGTAGGAAGCTCCCTGGCCGGGGACTGAACTTGTGCTGCAGTGGCTACAGACAGCTTCAAAGGCTGAGACTTAACCCACTGTGCCACCAGGGAGGCCCCGCATTGTGCTCTTGACCTCGACTCTGAGACTGTATCCCAACAGTGTCAGATCCCACAGGGAAGGGCTCGACCCACCAGACTGGACCCCCAACACACACACATGCACTTTGGACCCCAGTCCCAGCCCAGGCGGTCACCTGTGCTCCCCTGGGCTTGATGAACAAGCTGCACCAGCTCACAGGCCTCAGGGAGACACGCAGGGTGTGGTCCCGGACACAGGCGGACACCCAGAGGGAGAGCCGCACAGAACCAGGGCAGGAGCTCCGTCCCCACGGAGTTGGGGTGCGTGCCCGTCCCAGTGTGGCTGTGTTCACATGGAAGCTCTCTGAACCCAAACTTGCAGGGTTTTATGGAGGCATCATCACGTGGGTATGTTTGCTCATTAGCTCCCGATTCAGGCCTGAAGAGAATGGGGACAGGGTTGAAAACGCCAAGCTTCTGGGCACCTGCCTGCACCCAGGGGCCATCCAGGAAACCTCCCCCCACCACCATTGTCTCATCGGAACAAAGACACTCCTATCACCCAGGAAGTGACAATGCTTTCGGGAGTCGTTCGGGAATGGGGTCAAAGACCAAGCATTAGGACGGAAGATACCTGGGTGCGCTTATCATCCAGGAATTTACAAGGGCGTTAGGAGCTCTGTGCTGGCAGCCAAGGGCGATATTATAACCCAGTATCATCCACCCAGTCTCCTGGCTTTATACTGGGGAAACTGAGGCTGAACCAGAGGCGGGCACTCCACCAAGGCTGAGGAGGCAGAGCCGGCAGATCAGGTTCTGCGCTGCCCCAGCATGCCCTTCTGGCACCCTCAGACAGCAGGGGCCACAGCTGCCCGGGGCAGAGAACTGCTGTGAAGCTGGGGCTCCCTCAGGTCCCCAGCCAGGTCCTGAAGCCAGGAGCGGGCCCCCACCTGGGAGAGGCCGGGGAAGGGCCCGGGAGAGCAGGGCTCACTGCCGCTCCGCTGCTGGCAGACTGGGGCCCTGGAGCCGGAGCTGCAAATGGGCAGAATCGGGGCAAGACTGCGGGTCCCTGGGGTGTGGCTCCTACCTGTGAAGTGAAGGAAGGTGGCAGGTCACCTCTGACGGGTTTTAGGAAAGGAAAAGCCCCAAACCCCTGCCTTCATGGAGTGTCCGTTCCAGTGGGGTGGAGGAGGGTGGGAGAATGACCGCAATAGAGTCAATGAACTGTGGCGGCCAGTTGAGGCCTTCAGGCCAGCGGGTGAGGAGAGCTGAGTAAAGATTTGGGGAATTCAGGATTAATGTGGGATCAAGCAGTTTCAAATTCAAATAGGGTGGTCTGGGGAGCCTCACTGAGACATCTAAACAAAATTTTTTTAAAGATTTATTTATGCATACAAGCTGGGGGTACAGGCCAGAGATGTGGGGCGGCGAGAGGGTTCACCAGAGATAGAGTGGGGAGCAGAACAGGCAGATCAACCGAAACACACTGCTGAGGGGAGCAGCGGGTGAGGCAGGAGAGGTCTGCTGCGCCATGTACGAATCCCCCCGGCCGAGCATTGAACTCACATCGCTGCTGCCGACAGCTCCACAGAGCAGCGCTTAACCACTGTGCCACCGGGGAGGCCCTGCCTTGCTCTTGAGGATGGTGTCAGCACAGGTGGAGTAGATGTGAATGCAGTCACTGAAGAGCTCAGATTTTCAAGCTGTTCCCCGCACCTGAGGTTCTGGAAGGGCCTGAGGATGTCGTGTGCCCTGGGGAGGATGGCAGGGCGAGTAACAGCTCCTTCTGTCATCTGGAAGTTGGAGGGGATACCACCCCCGCCTCCCACGAGAGGCAGCTTGAGGGCTCTGGAAGGCCACTCGAGGCACTTGGCTGAGGCCTGAATGTTGTGCACACCCACTGGGGTCGGGGCCGCGCTTGAGTCCTTACAGCCTCCAAGGAGATGAGGGTTGGCAGTCCCAGAGCAGGCTGGGGCACAGCGGTGGTCCACGGGCAGTTGCCACCACAGTGATTAGGTTGCACGTTCACCCTGGCAAGTCTTTGTTTACTACTTAGTAGGACGAACTGTAAACACTTAGGTATGCTGCCACCAAGTGCTGGCTGGTGCCTCAGTCATGCACCTGTGAGCCAAAAAAATGAAACTGGCCTCATAGATCACCGGGATTTTCCTCATCAAAATTGTGACTTTATTATAAACAACCTAATATGCACATTACACTTGAAAAGTCAGAAATTTCATCTTGGGCCTCCCTGGTGTTGCAACAGGTTAAGTCTCAGCACTGTGAAGCTGTCCGCAGTCACTGCAGCACAAGTTTGATCCCCGGCCAGGGTGCTTCCCACAGGGCACAGCAGACCTCTCCTGTCTCCCCGCTGCTCCCCTCAGCAGTGTGTTTCAGTCGATCCGCCTGTTCTGCTCCCTACTCTGTCTCTGGTGAATCCTCTCACCACCCCACACCTCTGGCCTGTACCCCAGTTCTTGTATGCATAAATAAATAAATTCTTTTTTAAAAAAAGAAATTTCATCTAGACCAAGCTAAAAAAGAAATATTTATGTACACCGATAAATAAAAATACTGAAGTGTACTTCGTGTCAATGTTTCATGATCAGGAATTATCATTTAAGCAGGTTCTTCTCCCCTGGTCTTATTGTGATTGTTCTGGAATAATCAGGGATAAGTCAGGATTGTAACGGTGACATATGAAGCAGAATGGCTGGATCAAGAAGTTGTACGTCTTAAAACTATAAAGCTAATCTTTCACCCCCGACATCAGTCCACCTGCTTTTTTCCAAGATGCCTAGAATCTGCTCCTTAAGTTACAATATGCTCCTCAGCGCCAGTTCTCCCAGCCATCAGGATTGAGGCATTTTCATTTCATGGTTCTGTCTGGTGAACACACACCCGGTTACAGCCAATCTCACACATGCATCTCTACAGACCTTTCCCCGTTTTCTTCCCTCGGGTAGTCCTCAAAGATTTTATTTCCCTACGAGCACTTTTTCCTCCTTTCCATGAGGCAAATGAAAATACAGTTTGGAACTCGGCCCCAACAGCTGTCCTTAAAAGCCCTCCCACCCCAATTTCTAGTTACAGGCAATTAGTATTTAGAAGTCACACAGTTACATCCTGATCTACCTCACAGAGCTTTGTAATTTTTTTTCAACTGATATTCAGTGTAACCCTACTATGTGGCCTTTGGAGAACTACAACTACCAGGACAGGACAGGGCTGTGAATCTGACGTTTAAACAAGAATTTCGGGGCCTCCCTGGTGGCGCAAGGGGTTAAGTCTCAGCTCTATGACGCTATCTGCAGTCACTGCAGCTTGAGTTCGATCCCCGGCCAGGGAGAATCCCACATGGCACAGCAGACCTCTCCTGTCTCCCCGCTGCTGCTCCCCTCAGCAGTGTACTTCAGTCAATCCGCCCGTTCTGCTCCCCACTCTGTCTCTGGTGAATCCTCTCCCCCACCGGCCACCCACCTGTGGCCTGGAGCCCAGCTCTTGTATGTGTAAATAAATAAATCTTAAAAAAATAATAAACAGGGGCCTCCCCAGTGGCGCAGTGGTTAAGCGCTGCGCTGTGGAGCTGTCGGCAGCGGCGACGCGAGTTCGACGCCCGGCTGGGGAGAATCCCACGTGGTGCGGCAGACCTCTCCTGCCTCGCCCGCTGCTCCCCTCAGCAGTGTATTTCTGATCTGCCTGTTCTGCACCCCGCTCTGGCTCTGGTGAGCCCTCTCGCCGCCCCATGCCTCTGGCCTGTACCCCAGCTTGTATGTATAAATAAAAAATAAATCTTAAAAAAATAATAATAATAATAATAATAATAATAAACAAGAATTTCAAAGCGAGTGATAAACACAATCCCAAGTGACCATGGTGATGCAGGTTACAGACCAGACTTGACCGTGGAATGACGGTGATCTTCAAACGCGTGGCTGTCAACCCAGTGAGACAGACACATGTTCGTAGAAATACCTGAAACAAATGTCCAGACACCACTGACCTTTCCTCCGCGGGCAAAGGCAGTAAGCTCTTGTTCTTGCTGTTCAGTTTCTGCTGCAAGGGTGAGCCACATGAAACGGCTAGCTCCGTGGTCAAAAGGACAAGCTCCAGGGGTTTCATATGGTTCCACTTACTGGAAACACTAAAGTAATTTTTTAGTCTATTTAGTGGGTTGCATGGAAGTTTGGAAAACACTTTAGTGGGTTGTTACTTTTAAAATTTAAGAGGGAGGGATTGAAACTTGGCTTTTTCCCCACGTCCACGGCCCACAACATGGACACCGCTCCACGCTGTATGTTCCAGTTCCAGCTCCCTCTTCCTAAGGCTCTGTGGAATCCACCAGCCACATATGGCACGACCCCAGGTCAGGTGATAATGCCTGAAGACGCACTCAGGTTTCTTCCGAACCATGTGGCGGTGAACCGCCCTGCCCACATCCATGTCTGGGGATATGCTGGGGCCAGAATTCTGCCAGCGGAGGCTCCGGGAGGCAGGGAGGAGGCTCCAGGGGCCTGGGCATTTCATACTACAAGCTGAGTTGGGTCTCCAAGCCTTCAAACAGGAGCTACACTCACTCTCTTATGTGTGTCTGGCTCTAGTATAAGCAGGTGGGCAGGCTTACTGTGGACTCGGGTAGGCGGGTAAAGGAGTCTAGGAGCCCTCAGTGGGATTTTACAGGCTTTGATGTTGTAGCAGGGAACCAGGTACACAGACACAGGGCAGGGAGGCCGGGGGGGCCGGGCAGGCTCAGGAAGCAACAGAGTCCCCCAGCCCTCCTTGATCTCAGCGTTCTTTCTTCTCTCTCCGGCCTTCTTTCTCCCTCTCAGTCTCAGGCTGTCTCACCTCGTCATCTTGTAGTTGAAGTGTCTCTTCAGTTGTAGTGCTCGCCCCAGAGAGGCCATCCTTTACCCCACGCCTTCTAGGCCCAGGTGTGCACACTTACACATGCGCACGCCCACGTTCTCTGGGCCCAGGTGTTTATAATCATAGGTGCGAATGCCCCACGCCCACGACCCTTGGCCTCGGGCATCCACGCAACTTTTGAGCAGAGATAGGCACAGAGGCCAGTAGCCGGAAGGCAGGGAAAAGCCTCATTTAACTTCATTTACTCTCCACTGGGGGAGCGCAAATGGTGCTGACTGAGGAGGATCCAGTTAGGCACCTCTGTTCTGTACAACCCTCATATGTCTACCACCATCCCCCCACACACACACACTGACTGCCTTCTGCAGAACGGGAGGCTCAAGTTCACCCAAGACCTCTCCTCTAGACAAACAGCATGGAGGTACCCAGAAAAACAGCACGCTTAACTTCCGCCAGACATGAGTTTTTTAATAATATTTCATTGCAGCAATATTGCACCATAACATACCTTTCAGGTGCGCATCATTGTAAATCAACATGTGTGTAAATAAGCTCACTAAAGTCCATTTCCATCCCTCACCAAACAGACCTGAATTGAAATTGATCTGCAAGCTCCTTAAACTCTCTGAACTCCTCCCACTGACATAAAGGAAGCAAGCTTCACCTGGCTACCCAGGAGGGTGAGGCAGAAAGCTGCAGTGCTTTGTAAACCATGACGCAGCACTTAGGTATCTTCAGCTGGTGTCTGTTGGTTCTTTTCCTGGCTTTAGCGTCTCTGGCCTTTACCTTGCAGTAGCCTGGGGGAAGGGCTCAAAATAAAACGATTATGCTCACCCTTCCAAATTTACAACCTGAACTCAGTTTCCTCATCTTTTATTGACTTCAGCGCTAAGGGCAGGAAACAAACTCTGGGATAAAGTCATTCATTCGACAGCCAACATTCACTAAGCCAGTCACTGCACCAGGTGCCCTGCGAGCCTGCTTTCTCCTGGGGAAGAGGGAAGAATTGTGCGGCTCAAAAGAGAAACCATGGGCACGTCGTGCGGCACCGTCCTTGCACGCGTCTGTCCCCTGCCCTCTAAGAGACTGGACTCCACCGCGTCATTGAGAATTCAAGTCTGCCCGCCCCGGCAGCAGAACCACCTTTCCGACTCCAGGAACAGGGAAAGGGGGAGGCCCTGTAACTGGAAGATTTAGGATGATGCCAAATGGGGAGGCCGCGGTGCCCGTGTCCAGGGAACGGCCTTCTCCTGTCCCCAAGATGAGCTGGTCCACACCCCTGGGGCTCTGGGCACTGACTGCAGAGTGTGAACACCTACGCAGTTACTCGCTATGTAACCAAGATCCCAGCCAGGAACTTCAGGTTCCCGTTCCCGGCCGAGTCCTGGGTGTCTAGGGAGGAAGGATGGTGGTGCCCTCGCCCCCCAAGCCCGCGGAGGCGATGGATTAACGCAGGTGGCCACGCAAAAGCCCCCAGAGCGCTAGAAGGACCACCCGGCGGCCCCTCCAGGCGCTTAGCGGTCACGTGGAAGGGAGGGCGGGACCAGGCGAGGGCCCGACCAATAGGCCGTGCTGTCGGTAGGCGTGATAGCCAATAGGAACAGCGAGGGGGGTCCCGGGGCTAGGAAGAAACGGCGGCCGGGAGGGGGCTACTGGGACGATGGGGCTTCTGACCATTCTGAAGAAGATGAAGCAGAAAGAGCGGGAGCTGCGGCTGCTCATGCTGTATCCTGCCGGAACCAGAGCCGCGAGGGTAGCGGGGGCCCCGGCGGGCGGGCGGTGCCAGGCGCCCCCTACTGGGCGCGGGGCGCGCGGCGGGCCGGCCTGTACCAACTGCCCGTTGTGCGTCACGCACGCAGACCCTACCAATGGCTGCTGGCGGGGGCCGGGAGGCGGCCGTACCACTGGCTCGGGCGGGGGGCCCGTTCTCGAGGCTAAAGGTGCGGGCCAGAAGGCGCGGTGGCCGGGCCGGCGTCGCAGGGTCGGGCGGAGGCGGGGCCGGAGGTGACTCGGGCGCCACCCGCCGTGGGTCTGCCCGAGCTGTTCCCCCGGCTCCGGCTCCCCCGGCCCCGTCGGAGGGGTCCGGTCCCGCCCCTAAGCCACGAGCCGGGGGTGGCGGGGGCGACAGGGGCGGACCCCGCGGAGAGTTGCGCGAGGGCCCCGCGCCGGTCTGGCTGCGGGGCGGCCGTCAGTGTCCCCGCCTCTGGGCGCTCGCAAGCCAGAGGGCCCCGCCGACCTGGCGATCCCGCAAGGGAGCGGCCGTCGCCTCCGCCCCACTCCCTTGGCAGCTGCGACCCAGGACCTCGGCGGCCTCCCCGGGCTCCGCCGGCACGGCCGAGAATGCATTGATGTGCGTGAATGACTTAAAAGTGATGTTCGCATCGTGTCTGTTTTTAAAACCGAACTCACTCTTCCAAAATTTCCGTAGCGCTAGACACTATCCTAGGGGCTGGGGTCAAACAGCAAACCAGAAACCCTGCCTCCGTGGGCCTGGTATAATGCTGGGGGGAGAAAGATGTCAGCAAAAACCAAGGAAGATCTGTATCTGTCGTATGTGTGGGGAAGAAACCCACGTGAGGAGGCGGCAGCCGAGTCATGAGGTGATGGAGTCCTGGGGAGCATGTTTAAGCAAAGGGAGCAGTAGTGACCGGGGGCAGCGGGGGCACAGGTACCTTTGGAACCATCCACATAAACATGGGATTCGGTACCTGAGTGGACAGTTACAGAACCCAGAGGTCATGAGGAGGAGGAGGGGTGCTGGCTCTGAGGAACGAGCAGGGGGTGAGATCAGGTTCTGCTTTTAGGGCCCCAAGCCAGACTGGGGGCTGCCCAGGCCATTGGACAGCACAGTAGGGGTTGTTAGGGACCTGCCTGGCAGGCACAGTTTTGGGGAAGCAGAGCCAAAGCCTCCTGGGGTCAGGCCTTAGAGGGGGTGAGCAGGGATGGAAATAAAGGAATAACTGGGGGGAGGTGATGAAGAGAGTGTTGCTGCTTGGAAGGCGGGAGACCCGCGCTCATGGGGTGATCCAGGAGAGGAGGCATGCCTGATGGTGTGAGGCATGAGGGGGCGATCAGGGCCTGGGGCTGGGTCTCGGGAGAGGTGCTCTGGTCACCCCTTTTCACTGCTTTGAGCAGCCACTCACCCCAGGTCAGGTGGGCAGGAAGGCTGCTGAGGCCTGGGCCTGGGCCCCCTCCTTGGAGCAAGGCACCTTGACTGTTGGAAGGGAAGAGGAGGGTGGTTCTCTGGGGCTGGGGATTTGCCCAGTCATCTGCCTACTCATTTAGCATCGGAGGGTTTAGAATATTCCAGAAACAGGTGAGAGTGACTGCCTCCAGAGACTTGCTTTTGCTCTCCCCCCAGTTCTTTGGAGAGCTGGTTTCTTGTAATTTTTGCCTCACTTCAAGACCCTCAGAGAGGCCTTCCCTGACAGCCAAGTGAGAGGAAGCACCTCCGCTGGCTTCCAGCAAGACCTCTGTGTAGTAGCTCTAACGCTCGCCGGGCCTGATCTGTATGTACTGTCTCCCCGGTCCAGTGTCATCTGCTCAGGCAGGGACTTTGTCTCTAGGTGGCTGCCCAGCACCAGAAGAGGGCCTGGCACCTAGTAGGTGTTCAGTTAATATTGTGAGAAGAATTAAGGGTCAGGATAAGACATTCATTTTCTACTGTACATTTGTCATGTGGTTCCACACATTGTTTTGATACGTGGTAGCAGGTGATGAGTCCCCTAAAGGGGGGCACTGTGAGGATGTCACCGCCCTGCGCAATGCCAGGACGGCTCCTTAACTGGCGCCCCTAGTGGCCTGGACAATGCTGGCAAAACCACCATCCTCAAGAAGTTCAATGGGGAGGACGTTGACACCATCTCCCCGACACTGGGCTTCAACATCAAGACCTTGGAGCATCGAGGGTGAGCAGGGTCCTGCTGGCCCAGAACAGGGCAGGGAGGGTGGCTGAGGGGCCTGGCTGATGGTCCAACCCTGCCCCTCCTACCCAGATTCAAGCTGAACATCTGGGATGTGGGTGGCCAGAAGTCCCTGCGCTCCTACTGGCGGAACTACTTCGAGAGCACCGACGGCCTCATCTGGGTGGTGGACAGTGCTGACCGCCAGCGCATGCAGGACTGTCAGCGGGAGCTCCAGAGCCTGTTGGTAGAGGAGGTGGGCAGGGGCCCGACTGAGGGGGTTAGCCAGGCTTCCATCAGCATCCAGCCCCGATACTTTGTGCACGTAGGCGGGCGTGTGGACGCCTTCATCCGCAGATTCGCCAAGGGTTCTGTGTCCCCAGAGGGACACCCGGGTGGGCTCTGTTCCTTCCCTGAGCCCTCACCGTGTGCCCAGCACACTTAGGGAAGCAGAAACCACCACTCTTCCCAGTGTGGGGAGGCCCACGGTGGCACAGGCAGGCCACACTTGCAGAAAGAGGCCTGGGTTCACATCCCTGCAAAGCCTCTGCTTCATCACCCCGAGCCTCAGTTTCTCCACCTTGCTTTGGCTTTGGGAGGGTAACTCCAAGGGTGTGTGAAGCTTCGGGAGGTGGAGCTGCTGTGCTCAGGAGTGGGCAGACTCTGCGTGTGACCTCAGGCAAGGCACGAACTCCGCTGAAGCTCCGCCCCCTCATCTCTAAGACCGGCTTCATAGAAGGGTGATCTGCTCGTTTAGTTTCTGGGCCAAAACACTTTTCTTTAAATAAAATTTTAGATTCACAGAACAGTTGCAAAAATTGTGAAGAAACACCTGTGTCCCTTCCCCTGCTTCTCAGTGGTAACGTCGTACCTGACCACTGGAGCTTTGTCAAGCCTGAGAAACTAGCATGGTCACTGTTAACTGTAGGGCTTGCTGGGATTACACCCATTTCCCCCCAACGTGCTTTTCTGTTCCAGGGTTTGATCCGGGTTACTAACTGCATTTCTAGTTGAAAATCAGGTAACAATGGTGCAGGGACAGAGGCCATGAGAGGCTTGTTCTGAGCACTGATACCTGGTCCCCGGGTAGCCAGGCCAGTGAGAGCTTGGCGGGCCAGTGCTCAGTCCAGGCCTGGCGCGGTGAGGCCCTTTGTAGGAGCTGGGTCCACCCCACTCAGTGGAGGGGCTCCCGGCCACAGCACTTCCGTGGACAAAGCTGGAATCCGGCAGAGTGAGGCCTGTTGGGGAGCAGAACAGTAAAAGGGCTGTGAACGAGGGAGCCATTCCCAGCAGATCTCCGTGGCCCCCTGGGATGGTCCATTCTCTGAGAATGTCAAGTCATCGGGGGAGCAGACCACAGAGGAAACTGGGGGTCATCTTGTCTAATACCTCCTCCCTGTTAGTGGCAGGGGAAACTAAGGCAGAGGAAAGAAACTGAGGAGAGAGGTGCCTACTGGGTAGAACCAGGACCCCAGGGCTCCCTCCACCCCACAGGAGCAGCCCAAAAGGCCGGCCCACACTTAGCATCTCTCCTCCAGCGGGGCCTGACCCTGCTCTTCCCGTTGAGCCTGACCCCACATGCTCTGGGCCAGCAGAGGAGGGGCCGGGGTGCCCGCTGAGCCCCCACGCCCAAGCTCCTCCATTGTCTCCCGCAGCGCCTGGCTGGAGCGACCCTCCTCATCTTTGCCAACAAGCAAGACCTGCCCGGGGCGCTGTCCGCCAGCGCCATCCGCGAGGTGAGTGCGGCCTCGGCCAGGCGCACGAGGGCGGGGCGGCCTGTCCTTGTGGATTCACATAAAAGCACTTATGAGCGAGTGCCCACTGGGGGCAGGGCCTGTGCGGGCCCTGGAGACTCAGCGATGACTAGGATGGAGGGGTGCCTCCCAGCCGGGGGCGGGGGGAGCGGGCAGCCCTGCAGATAGTGTTCCAGAGGGGAACAGTGGCCCACAGGCGAGCCTTCTGTGAGCCGGGCTCTGTGCGTCGGTTAACTCCCGAACACCTTGCCTACCTCAGCTTAGGTCGGGGAGCCTGCCCGGGGTCATCTAGTCGCACAGCTAGTAAGCAGACAAGCCAGGATTTGAACACAGGCCAGAACCTGTATCTTAACTGTTAATCTAGAGCGTGTGCACTAGAATGAGGAAGAATGGGGTGAAAATTTTGCTTTTGCCACTGATGGGCTGTGTGACTTCAGGCAGGTTACTTAACCTCTCTGACCTTCGGTTTCCTCCTCAGTAAAACAGCCATCACAACCCAAGGCCCACGGGGCCCTGGGAGGAATGGACGAGAGCACATTTCTAAGGCCCATAGCACAGGGCCTGGGTCCTGGCAGGTGCCTGGGCGCCCGTGAGCACTTCTGTCACTAAGGGGTCCTGCTGGCTGGCTTGTGCACAGCGCCAGGTGCCGCGAGGGGCTGGGGGAGGCGGGGGAGGGCGGCGTGAACTTCTCCCGGGCCAAGGTCACCGGCCCCACCGGCACGTCCCACCGTCCCCAGGCCCTGGAGCTGGACTCCATCCGCAGCCACCACTGGTGCATCCAGGGCTGCAGCGCCTTCACTGGGGAGAACCTGCTGCCCGGCATCGACTGGCTCCTGGATGACATTTCCAGCCGCGTCTTCACGACTGACTGACGTGCTCCAGACGCCCCCACCGCGCAGTCCAGGACCCCCAGGTCTTCAGCGAGCACCATCCACGGGGACGCAGGAGTCCTCCCCCAGTCCCACTAACACTCCCTGCCCGCTCCGTAACCTGCTGCTGCTACTGCTGCCCGCTCCTGCTGCTCCGCGGCCGGCCGGCCTCCTGCAGCTGCCGTGCCACAGGGAGCAGGTAGGGGATGGGCGGGGGCCGCCTCTGCTGCTACCAAGGCTGCGGGCCTTGTCCTTTGCTCAGCTGTGAGAATAAACCGTTCCTGGCCCCGATTCCCGGTCAAATAATTTGTTGATGCAACTGCTTTGGCGCCGACCCCGCGGTCTGGCGGGGACAGGAGGGTGGGTGATGACGGTCGGAGTAAACTGCTGCTGTGTCAGGAGGGGCAGAGAGTGGAACCACGGGCCAGGGCTGCAGCTGATTCCATCTGGAAGCGTTCAGGTGGGCTTCCCAGAGGTGACGTCAAGGCTAACGAGTAGTTTTCTGGATAGAGAGACAGTTGGCCAGAGAGGCTGCTACCCTCAGAGGTGTGAATTAGGAAAAGGGGTGTCACCCCCAACAGGGCTCACTGCTTGTGGGACTTCAGCGCCCACTGCCCTCCACAGCCAGCAGCCCGTGTGCAGTGGGTGACCTGTGCAGCTGTCCATGGCGGCGTTGGTTCAAGCAGAGGGAATTACTGCAGAGGAATGAAGGGAAGGGCTCTTGGGAAATGGGCAGCAGTGAGGGCAGCGGTGGGAGGATGTGGCCAGCAAGGAGGGCTCCCGCACCGAGAGCAGAGCGGGGACAGGGCCTTCCCTGCAGGCTACAGGACACTTTCTGGAGCAGGGGCCGGGCTGGGACCAGAGTGAGCCCCCGCCACTCCAGGCAGGACACATAGATGTTTGCACGGACCCTGCTGTGGTCCTGCAGGGGCTGCTTACTCCACGGGGTAATTTACAAGTGGCTCCGGGCCGCCCCGGTGGCGCAGCAGTTGGGCGCTGCGCTGTGGAGCTGTCGGCAGTGGCGACGTTCGATGCCCGGCCCGGGAGACTCCCACGTGACGCGGCAGACCTCTCCTGCCTCCCCCGCTGCTCCCCTCAGCAGTGTAGATCTGCCTGTTCTGCTCCCCGCTCTGTCTCTGGTGAACCCTCTCGCCGCCCCACGCCTCTGGCCTGTACCCCAGCTTGTATGTATAAATTAGAAAAAAAGAATTTACAAGTGGCTCCACGTCCCCTGTGTCAAGCTGGCCTAAGCAGGATGGCCCGCCGGTCCCCCCGTGTATACGGGATCTGAGCCTCCAGGAGGTGTTGGGGCTTGCCCCAAGCTGCCAACTAGGAAGCGGGGAGCTGATGTTTGGACCCAGCTCGGCTTCCACATCCTTCCAGCTGCTTGCAGCTTTTGTCTCTGCTTGAAATTCAGATGCCACTGATGGGGATTGGCCTGACTGATGAGAGGAAAGTGGTTTTTCCCAACAAAATGGTGAGGAAATGACTCAAGATTTATCCCTAAACTGGCACCAGCATCCCTTCCTGAAGGGGGAGAGGCCTGTGCAAAATCTGGGCTCTCTTAGGGTCGCAGGGGGGACTGGATGCTGGGCAGACCATCTCACAGTATGAAATGTCATCTGGGTGAAAACCAGAGTCACTTGCAAACCCCGTGCCCCCTGAAGACACTGAGGCTCCGGAGCCAAACCCAGGCTCTGCCACTCACCAGTCGATACCTCAGTTTCCCTGCCAGGGGTGAGGTGGTGGCGCCTACCTGCCAGGGTTGGGATGGGGACCATGGGTTGGAGTCTTGCATGTGCTAAGCCCCGTATACATGTCACTCCTGATCACTACTGAGCCACGAGGAGCACAAACCGGCGCACCAATGCGGAGGCAGCCACCCACTGGTCCAGGTGAGTCACCCAGTGTTCAAGTCCTAGGGGCTGAGCAGCGGCCTTGATTTTACAGGTGAATTATTCATGGTTTAAGACAAGAACATGGCAAGGTCATGCGCTCACGCAGGCCTGTGGGGGGCATGCACTGTGGCGGTCTGCATCACGTGGCCAAGCGAGCCCCTGGGAAGGGGCAGGAGGGGGCTGGCAGGGCAGCTGTGCACGTGCAGCTCCTCCTCTCCCCTGCCTCTGACAAGGCTCTTCTGTTTGCTGCTTCTCGTGATGGGACTGGTGGAGCAGGAGATCTGGGGAAGGCCAGGGGCTAAAGGGACTTCGGTTGGAAAGGGCTTGGGGAGGTGGGGGTGCAGGGGGTAAGGGGTGTCTGGAGATGCTGGGCCAGGGAGAAGAGGGGAGGGAATGACAGGCAAGACGGACACTGGGAGCAACAGCCCTGCCCAGGGGCCTTGGGAGAGCAGGAGCTTGTCCTGGAGTCTCCAGAGTAACCTGGGGTGTGCCGAGCTGGGGCCCCATCCTGTCCCAGCCTCCTGCCATATACTTCCTCAGGGAACTCCCCCCTTTCCCAGCTTCCAAGAGTTGGATTTGAGGGTTGGCTTCGTTCCTTTCTGGGGACCTGTGGTGCAGCGCCCACTCAGGAGCCCCAGTAACTACAGTGGCCACGAGCACATCACCCACGATAATCTTCGTGACCTGCAGGTGGCAGTCACGGCCTGCCCCAGACAGATCACAGCTGCCTTCAGAGGAGAGGCTGTTTCTTGGAGAGAAAGTAGGGTCCCCAGGGGCATCCCGATGGAGGTCGCACAGCCAGGCTTGGCGAGCAGCGCTGCAGCACCGCCCGCCAAGCCCAGCCCACACTGTGCTCCAGGAGTGAGGCAGTCCCCTGTCCCTCAATGGAGATTCAAGGTCTCAAGGGAGAGCCCCCCACCCACCCCGACCCAGGGTAAGGAAAGGTACCTGCACCTTTAGATTCTGGGGAGGAGGGGGGGCGGTCTACAGGTACCAGGGAACTGCCTCCCAACGAGGTCCAGTGCTAGCCAAAGAGGTGGGCAGAGTCACAAAGGGAAAAAAGAAGCACCCGCTGCTTAGGTTCCTTTATAAACATCCCCATTCTGGAAAGAAACTCCAGTAGGCGTGACCTCGAACGCCTGTCACCACCCTTTGGCCTCCCCCACTCTTCCAGAAAACATGAATCAGCGAATGCTATGGAGGGAGAAGCGGACGGGTGGGTTCGGGCTTTGGGCGATCCTCCCTGCTCTGGCCTGCGAATCCCCTAGTTTGCGCTTTAATTACGACGAGAACTTTTTAGACGCTCCCTAGACTGCGCAACAGGCCGCACCTGCGCTGCCACTTGCGACCAGCTCCCTGGGCCGGAGGATGAAGGGCGCAGGCCCAGTGAGGCGGCGGCTGGCGGCGGCTGGCGGCGGCTGACCCGGAGGGGCGGGGGTGGCGCGGAGGAGACTGAGGCCGGCGGTCAGCTCTGCGCCAGCTCGGTTACAATGTCCCGCCAGGCTAAAGACGACTTCCTGCGGCACTACACAGTCTCGGACCCGCGGACCCACCCGAAGGGCTACACCGAGTACAAAGTGACCGCCAAGGTGAGGTGGGGCCCAGCGGGAGCCTTTACCCTTTTAACGAGAGGGGGGGCCGTGTTTTACCTTAAGGCAAGGCGCCACTGGAAGCTCCCTTTTTAGACGACAGAAATGCAGTTTTCCCTTTAAGGGAGGGAGCGGTACGTGCCTTCGTTTACTTCTTTGGCCATGAGGGGGCGGGGCCGTTGGAGGGCGCGGTCCTTTTAAAGGGGCGTGGCTAGCCGGACCCGCGAGATGTGGGTGCCCACGCCCAACGTGTAGTGTCAGGGCGTTGGGCTGTGAATTTCTCTAAATTAACATGAAAACTCTGGTGCACCCTATGTTAGTTAGTTCGCCAGTCACTTGGACTTTGTTTATTGGTTTGTCTGATATTTACATTAAGGCCCTTTAAAGTGTGTAATTTTTGAAGCTACGCTTGTCAATGGCTTTAAAACCTCAATACAGTTCAAAAGAACTTGAGTCTCCAGCTTCACATCATAGCCTGGATGGGCCTTTAGGGGTCCCCCCATTTGACCCATGGAGACACTGAGGTGCATGGTAGAAAAAGTGCTCAAAGTTACATTCAAAGCCTTCAAACCAAGACACCTGGACACCAGTGGCCACTGGCCCAAAGGCAGTGCCTTGAGGGGGGCCGGGAGGTGCGGGGCTTCCTGGGATTTACAGGGAGACTGGTGTCAGACTTGAATCTGGGCTCACCTGGGTCTCTGCTTTCATCCGTAGTTCATCTCAAAGAGGGACCCGGACGATGTCAAAGAGGTGAGGTTCCTGGGCGCCAGTCCTGGAAACAGTAAAGGAACAGCTGGTGACTCTGCAGGCAGACCCTGCTCCTCCTCTCTGGCCTAGGGGGGAGGGGGAGCTACACCCCAATGGGTATACACCTGGGGCTGAACTGGGGGTGGGGTAGGTTCCGCTTGCTGTGGCTGGTCTGGGACAAATCTCTGTCCCCCTTAGGTGGTGGTCTGGAAACGGTATAGTGACTTCCGCAAGCTGCATGGAGACCTGGCCTACACCCACCGCAACCTCTTCCGCCGCCTGGAGGAGTTCCCAGCCTTCCCCCGCGCCCAGGTCTTTGGTGAGCTTTGATCTGGACTTTTCAGGCCAGAGATGCAGGGAGAGGTGGGCACAGGGGACCTCCGTTGACAGGACTCGGCAGAGGAACGGAAATACGCAGCAAGGGCCTCATTTTACAGATGGGGAAACTGAGGCTCCCAGCCACCTCATCCTATTATGTGTTGGGCCCTTTATCATCGCTCATTTGCCTTGTTTCCAAGATGAAGATACAGAGGCCCAGAGGGATGGAGGACTGGCTTCTCCGGGGCAGAACCAGCCTGTGTTCCCATTGGAGCCCTAGGGCCCCAGAACACCAGTGGAGACTGGCAGGTGTGACTGAGCTGCCATGATAGGTCAAGTGCACACTCAGTGTGAATGTAAATGATCTCATTTATATGTTGGTTACGTGTTCAAATGAGAATATTTTGGCTAGTCAGAAAAACAAGTCAGAAAAACAAATATTGGATGTTGTCTCATAAAAGAGTAAATTAGGGAATACAGCAGATAAATTGACACCGCTAATTATGAATTAGCATTCATAAACAAGTGGGGTCTCAGGTTAGAGGGAGGGGAGACGGAGAAAGGGCCAAGGGGTGTAAGAGATGGTAGTGGGAAAAAACACTAATGTAGTCAAAAATAATAACCTGTTTCTTTTTGCATTTTAAATGTGGCTATTAGAAAGTTTTAATTTACAAATGAGGCTCATTATATTTCTCTGGGGCAGGGCTCATCTTTTTCTTTGTGGTTGCTCGTTTTGTTGTTTTTTCCTAATCTATCTTTTTTTTTTTTAAAGATGTATTTATTTATGCATACAAGCTGGGGTACAGGCCAGAGGCGTGGGTGGTGAGAGGGTTCACCAGAGACAGAGTGGGGAGCAGAACAGGCATATCAACAGAAACACACTGCTGAGGGGAGCAGCGGGCGAGGCAGGAGAGGTCTGCTGTGCCATGTGGGAATCTCCCCAGCTGAGCGTCGAACTCATGTCGCTGCTGCCGACAGCTCCACAGCGCAGCACTTAACCCTCTGCGCCACCAGGGAGGCCCTCCTAATCTATCTTTACTATATTTTTCCACCACCATCCCAGAGACCCCCTTGGCCCATGTCCCACCCCCCTCCCTTTTAGCCTCAGAAGCCTCAGTTCGATTATCCGTGTCCACTAGTTTGTAATTGTTGTTTTGTCATTTCATCCACTAGTTTCCTATATGTGAAATCACCAATATTTGTCTTTACCTTTCTAGTTAACTTGGCTTTGGACAGTCCCCTCCATTTTGCCATTAGTGGTAATGCTTCGTCTTTCTTTATCGTTGAAGAGTATTCCCTGCTGTGGCTAGACCATCTTCCTGATCCAGTTCGCTTGCAGTGGGCCTCAGCGTGCAAGGTCTCTAGACTCACAGGAAACACCTTTCACAGCAAGGTGCAGGGTGATTGGTGGCAGAGTAACTAGGCAACTCTGCATCATATCTAGAACAGAGCAGTGCAACTAAAAAAGAGGCCACTTGCTGTGTGACCTTGGGCAAGTCACTTCCCCTCTCTGAGCCTTACTTTGCGCCCTATTGCATCAGTGCCACCTGAGCTTATTTTGTCTCTTTTGGGTTGCCTCCCCCCTCCCTATTTCCCCCTTCTAGGATGTGATCCTGCTTATCTCTCATTCCGCTTCTGAGCCTAGCACATAGTACATGCCCAATAAACCTCTGGTGAAAGGGCGACTAGGAAGGAGCCAGGCAAGATGGGTGGGAGGGTCCTGCGGCTACTCACATCCTCAAGGCAGAACCAGGAAAAGTGGCCTTGGGGTAACGCTTCTCTCCCCTTATCCTGGGGGTGTAGGCCGCTTCGAAGCCTCGGTGATTGAGGAGCGGCGAAAGGGGGCTGAGGACTTGCTTCGCTTCACAGTGGACATCCCTGCGCTCAACAACAGTCCCCAGCTCAAGGAGTTCTTTCGGGTAAGTGTCCCGCTCCTTCCTTCCGCAGCACCTGGGAACTTACCTGCCCACCAGGCTGCAAACTGTGACCCCTGGATGATGTCTCCCACAGGGTGGGGAGGTGACTCGGCCCTCTGAGGTGCCCAGGGACCTGCACATCCTGCCACCCCCTCTCATCCCCACACCACCCTTGGATGACCCCCGGTTGCCCCAGCCGCTCCCTGCAGAGAGGAGGGGCCTTGAGGAGTTGGAGGTGCCAGGTACATTGGGGTGCACGGAAGAGCCAGGGCTGGAGGGCCTAAGGCAGCCATCTTGGTGGAAGCCCAGGGTATGTCCCGGCTTCTTTCCCACCAACCAGCTAAGGAATCGCCCAGTCATTCCTCAGCTGTAGCTTCTTAATCTGGGTGTAGACCCTAGCAATGAGCCTTCTCTGCGCATGCTTGCTGCAAAGATTTAGGGAGGGGTCTCTCCATCCTGAAAGCCCAGAAATAACCAGGGCAGGTATGACTGTCCCCCGTGATCTATTCCGCAGCAGACCCCCCGCCATCCAGCCCTGCCCAGGAGGCCCTGGACCTGCTCTTTAACTGTGGGAGCACCGAGGAAGCACCCAGTACTCCCGCCCGAGGCCCCCTCACTGAGGCTGAGCTCGCCCTCTTTGACCCCTTCTCCAAGGAAGGTAACAAGCTGGGCACAGAGGGGCGGGGAGACTGGCAGAGCCATCACCTGGCTGTGTGGTGCCTGTGTCTGGCTGACAGCGCCCCCTGCAGGCCACTGGCGCCTAAGGGAGAATGAGAAACAGGAGCCACAGCCCTGGCCCCTGCCCCTGGGCAGGGAGCAGCCTGGAGAAGGGAAATGAGCCGCCTCCCACCATGGGATTTCTCCCTGAGCTTTCTCCGCACCCAGCAGGGGTGGCTGTGCCCTGGGAGGGTTGGCGTTTCGCCACCAGAAGCCTCAACACCAGCAGGTCAGGGCCAAGGGGGCAGGCCTGGCTCCAGAGCAGCAGAGGAGCCCCTGTGCAGAAGGCTCCCGCAAAGGGCCAGGTCCTGAGCGCCTGGCACTGAAAGCCGAGGACCCCACCGTCCCAGACCGACGCCGGATCTTTTCATTCTGAGAGGCTGAGTCACGCCGTTACTGCAGCTGGGCTGTTCAGGCGGCCAGAATCGTCATGAAACAATTTCATTTTTGATTCCTCAACAGTCTCTTTTTTTTTTTTTTAAGATTTATTTTTTACTTATACATACAAGCAGGGGTACAGGCCAGAGGTGTGGGGCGGCGAGAGGGTTCACCAGAGACGGAGCAGGGAGCAGAACAGGCAGTCAGAAACACACTGCTGAGGGGAGCAGCGGGCGAGGCAGGAGAGGTCTGCCGCGCCATGTGGGATTCTCCCCGGCCGGGCGTCAAACTCGCATCGCCGCTGCCGACAGCTCCACAGCGCAGCGCTTAACCGCTGCGCCACCAGGGAGGCCCTCCTCAACAGTCTCTTGAAGCTCGTTTTGTCGCGCACCTCCCGGGCAGACCCTTTGCTTCCTGGCCGGTTTCAGGCATTTGAGTTCTCTTAGCTTCAGGTCCTGTCTCAGCCAGGACCTCGGCCTCTCTTTCAGCATATACACCAGAATCCCCAACTCCAGTATTAGGGTGTCCCAGGAGCCCTCCTGCCTCCTGCTCCACCAGCCACACAGGGAGAACTGCAGGTGGAGCTGGGGAGTGAGACCCCCATCTTCCTCCTGCAGGAGGCCCTGGTCTGCTCATGGGGGCTCTCGGCGGGGTGGGAGGGATGCCCGGGACAGTGGAGGGCCGTGCTTCTTCCTACTCCTGCCCCTTCTCCCAAAGGCCTTTCCCCAAAGTCGCACCAGATCTCTCACCCTCCTATGTTGCCAGTCCTGGAGGATACAGGAAACCTCTCTGGAATTTGAGGATACTTACCAACACTGTCTTCACATTTGGGGCCTTAGCTGTATTGTAAGACCTCAGAAAAGCCCTGCGAGTCTCAGATCCATGGTCCTAAGGCTCCAAGTCTGTCCTTGACCAGATGAAGTTGGTTTGGTACAGTTCAGTGCGACTTAGCAGGGGACGTCTTGGATTTGTAGATCAACTATAGTCAGGAGGAAAGTAAGACCAGTGACTCAGAGCTCAAGATGAATGTCAAGGTGAGATGTGCCTGAGTCAAGAAATAGGAAGGTCAGGCTGTTGTTACCAAAGCACACGGACCCCAGAGATCACGGCCACTTTGCTCTGCACTGACAACCAGGGGCAGGTTGACAACACCGTGGGCAGAAAGAGCTGTGGGTGGACAGTGGGCCCTGGGATGGGCAGGGCCGGACTGGCCTGAGAGCTCCACATCTAACTGCAGAAGGCGCAGGCTCCAGTCCTGTTCACGTCGATGAGCTGGCTGCGATGGAGGCAGAATCCAGAAGGCTGGACCAGGAGCCTTGGGAGCCAGGAGGCCAGGAGGAGGAAGAGGATGGGGAGGCAGGGCCTGCTCCTGCCTATCTGAGCCACGCCACAGAGCTCATCACCCAGGCCCTGCGGGACGAGAAGGCCGGCGCCTACGCCGCGGCTCTGCAGGGCTACCGGGGCGGGGTACACATCCTGCTGGAGGGAGCGCCCAGTGAGTAGAGCTGGAGCTTGGAGGGTTAAGCCTGGGCTCTGGGTGGTGCAGGGTGGGGTGGGGCAGGTAAAAAAATAAGCAATTGGGGGGCCAGGCTTGCACCTCACCGACCGCCTGTAAACTTGCACAGTTTTTTAGAGCACTCATGCCTGTTTTCTTATTTGTGAACCAGAAGACCTCTTGATGCTCTGTGAACTGTAAGGGATGAGACCAGCCTTCTCCCCATCCTGTTAGGGGTTTGGCCTATGCCCAGGCACTTCAGCAAGGTGCTGTCCACATTCTCTGTCCACAGGTGACCCGTTACCTGCTCGCCGGGAAGGTGTTAAGAAGAAGGCAGCTGAGTACCTGAAGCGGGCGGAGGAAATCCTGCACCTGCACCTGTCCCAACTCCCACCCTGAGAGGAAGCGGACCCTCCCTGGACTCTAGCGCCCCCACTGCCAGTCACCCCCTTCTCTCCCTGGTGCCTGGTCCTGTCTCTGGTCTTGTGATTCCAGGG
This sequence comes from Scalopus aquaticus, assembly GCA_004024925.1. Lineage (NCBI taxonomy): Eukaryota > Metazoa > Chordata > Mammalia > Eulipotyphla > Talpidae > Scalopus > Scalopus aquaticus. Next base: position 46,720 of record PVIJ01008899.1, read on the forward strand.
GCCATCTCTGAATGGAACTGGACCAATAATGAGAATAAGAATGCACTCTTAGCTTCCTGACCGCACCTGCCACCTTGGAGTCAGGGACTCACATTTCTGATCCTGCCTCTTTTTTGATGAAGCAGCAGCGCCCGTCACTAAACTGCCCTTTCCCCACCTAGAACCCGAGTCTGCAAACGGGTCTGCAGCCAAATCCAGCCCACCGCCTTTGTTTGTAAGGCCCATGAGCTTGGGTGGTTTTTACATTTTTTAGTGGTTGAATAAAACCAAAAGTATAATATTCTGTGACAGGTGAAAATTATATGACGTTTAAGTATTTAAAAATAAAATGTTAGTGGAACATAGCCAGGCTCATTCATGTATTTTCTGCGGCCGCAGGGATAACTGGTTGCAGAATTGACCCGCAGATCCCAAAGCTAGCCGCCTTTTGCAAAAAGCAGGCCCCTGATCCAGAAAATGGGCAGAGAGTCTCCAGGGAAAGACTGAGCCAGGTTACTGGGAGGAGGGGATGATGAGAGGCCCCCAACGTGCAGGTGCCCATTTTTCTAAAGAAGGGGGCGTTCTACAGACGGCTATGGCTCAGAAGGTGCGAGGCAGGTGAGGCTGGATCCGGCCGCTCCCAGCACAGCCCCTGGGTGCAGAAAAGACTACGACGCGGTGCATCCTGGGAGATGCCGGGCGCGCGGCGCATTGTGGGAAGGCGAGCGCGCGAGACTACCGCGCGGTGCATCTCGGGAGGCCCGCTGACGTTTTGTGGGCGCGCGACCCGGTGAGAGGCCGGCAGGGCGGGCTGGCAGGCTGGGGCCATCGGGTCTGCCGAGGCGCCTGGAACCCGGCCGGGAGGTGGCCCCACCCGGCCTCGGCTCCACCCCGCCTCCCCCGACCGCGCGCCGGCGCCTGGGTGCCCCCGGGAGGGATGGGGCGAGCGCCCGCCGCCGCCCCCGGGATGCTGAGTGCCCATCCTCCGGCCGCAGCCCAGCCATGCCGGACGGCGAGCTGCCCGTGGGCACGTGCCCGGACATGTGCCCGGCGGCCGAGCGCGCCCGGCGCGAAAAGGAGCGGCGCCTGCACCGCTTCGAGCTGACGCCGGGGTGCCGCCGGGACTCGCCCCGCGCCGACCCGCAGCGCGCGGTGAAGGAGTACCGCCGGCCGGCCGCGGGCCAGCCCCGACCGCAGCCGAGCCAGCTGCGGCCGCCGTCCGTGCTGCTGGCCACCGTGCGCTACCTGGCCGGCGACGTGGCCGAGCGCGCCGACGCGTCCCGCGCCGAGGTGGCCAGCTTCGTGGCCGACCGGCTGCGCGCCGTGCGGCTGGACTTGGCGCTGCAGCGCGCGGCCGACGCCGAGAAGGCGGTGGTGCTGGAGGCGGCGCTGGCCGTGCTGCTGGCCGTGGTGGCGCGGCTCGGGCCCGACGCGGCGGGCGGCCCGGCGGACCCGGTGCTGCTGCAGGCCCAGCTGCAGGAGGGCTTCGGCTCGCTTCGGCGCTGCTACGCGCAGAGCGCCGGGCCGCACCCTCGCCAGGCCGCGTTCCAGAGCCTCTTTTTGCTCTATAACCTGGGTGAGTCCGACGACAGGCAGAGCGCGGGCCCGGGAGAGGCCGGTCAGGAAAGAGAAACCCTAAAATCTCGCCGTTACTTCCTCCACGTCCCTCGTGTGCGGAGTACGTGCGGGAGAAAACCCGTCCCGACGTGCGCCTTCGCCCGGCCCTGCCCATCTCTGGGTGGGGGTCGAGTTTGGAGCGGGGAAGGAGTTCCAGGTGGTGATGGCCAGACTTTGCAACCTGGGCTCCCAGTCAGTGACTCAAAGCAGCCAACACATCTGCCCACGAATATGAGAGATGTTTCCATGGCAGGGTGGTGCAGTCTAGAAAGTTCTGTTCTATTTAATTATCAACAAATGCTGTTGAGGTCAGAAGCCTCGGGTGGGTCAGAAGCCTCAGCTTACAGAAGCGGCCCGAGGTTGCAGTGCTCCATTCGGCTGGCAGGGCAGTAGGGGCCGAGTGGCCTGGAAGAAACGTTCCTAGTTGGCCAGGGAAGAGAGGAGGGCGCGGCCCAGCTGACTCCCCAGTCCGTGGGGCAGCAAAGGCGGGGAGAAAGGTCTGGGTTTGAAATCGGAAAACGTGGATTCGTGTGGACCAGGCCAGGCTAGTGGTTAAATATCTGGGACCTGCTTTCCTCCTCGCATTAATACTATTAGGAAGGTACTGATGGGGAGAAGGGAGAGGAGAGGCGGGGTCAGCCTGGGGGAGGCCTGGAGCTGGGCGGTAACCCCAAGATGTGTGAGGAGGTGGGCATGGCCGAGGCCTGGAGGGTGCGGGAAAGGAGGTGTGGGGACTGGATGGCAAGGTGGGCCGGCCCCAGGAGGACCTGCAAGCTCATCCCTGCTTCCCACCCTCACAGGCTCTGTGGAAGCCCTTCACGAAGTTCTGCAGCTGCCCGCTGCCCTGCGCTCCTGCTCAGCCCTGCGCACGGCCCTGGCCGTGGACGCCGCCTTCCGGGAAGGCAATGCCGCGCGCCTGTTCCGTCTGCTCCGGGCGCTGCCCTACCTGCAGAGCTGCGCTGTGCACTGCCACGTGGGCCGTGCCCGCCGCGGAGCCCTGGCCCGTCTGGCTCGTGCCCTGAGCACTCCCAAAGGCCAGACCTTGCCTCTGGACTTCCTGGTGCACCTGCTGGCCCTGGACGGGCTGGAGGAGGCCCGGGACCTGTGCCAGGCCCACGGACTGCCGTTGGATGGAGGGGAGAGACTGGTGTTCCTGAGGGGTCGCTACAACGAGAAGGGGCCGCTGCCCGCTGCAGCCTGCGAATTGTTGGTGGGGAGCAAGCTTGGAGGGCGCACCCTGGAGGAGGTGGTCATGGCAGAGGGAGAAGATGTGGTGTGGACAAACCCAAGTCCCCAGCGCGAGGAGGGGCGGTGTGACCTCTCAGAGCCCCAGGACTGAAGCAGAAAACTCGTGTTTCTTTTCTCATGATTCCCAGATAGTAAAAGAAACTTGTTTTGTAGGAACAACAGCTAGGTTGGCTTTACTGGGGGGAGGGCAAGGAGCAGCCGAGACAGGGCTAAGGGAGGAGAGGATTGCAGGCTGAGCCCTAGCCACCCTGGGCCCCCATTTCCCTGCAGGTCCCTGACGGCTGGTCTTGGTCTCTGAGTGGCATCTAAGACTGGCATTAGGCATCCCATCCTCACCTGCCAACTACCAAGCATAGTTGGTGGTTTTGCTATCCCCCCACCCCCACCTGTCTCCTGTTCACCCTCTGCCAGCAAGAACAGGGAGACGGGAGGTATTTGTCCTAGCTTGTCATTCCCCCGGGCGTCCACGACGGCCGGAACCCTTACTGTGGCCTCGGAAGCCTGAGGGACCTGTGGTCACACCCTCTGTGGGGGGGAGACTATGATGGGAAAGGCTTAGGATAAAGAGCGGAAGAGTGAGGGCTGGGTCAGAGATCAGCCACGGGCTTCAGGGTGGCTGCTGCGCCCTCCAGGGCCGCCGCCACGATGCTGAGCTGCCGCTGCACCTCAGCCCACTCTGCGGAGCCGGAGCCTGTGTTCTTGGCCCTGGCGCAGGCGTTGGCCAGGCCAGGGAACGTGGCCGTGGAGCCGGTGCGGGGCGCCCAGAGTACATGGCTGGCAGGAGAGAGGGAAGAGCTCAGCTCCTGAGCACAAAAGCACCTCCCTACTGCCTCTGAAGGGGGGTTCTTACAGAGCAAAGTGGGAGGAAATGGAGGTTTTAGTTCCAGGGTGACCCTGACTGACTCGCCTGCCCTCCTTGAGTCTCCGATTCCCAAACGGCTGGGTGATTCCCGAAAGCCAGGGAAACTGACTCAGCCATGTGGGTGCCCCCTGCCCAGCCTCACGCCACGGCACTTTCCAGAGCTTTGGGCCAGGCTCACCTGTAGTAGCGCTCCTCTGGGAAGGCTCTAGAGTTCAGAAAAGCCCGTTCCAAGAGCATCAGCTGGTCGTTGAGCATCCGGACCTGCAGGGCGCTAGCGGTGACAGGCCCACTGGTCACCCTGAAGCCAGCAGCCCAGCTGCCAGCCCGCATCCTGCCGTGGAGGGTGCCCTCCCACACACCCCTCGCCGCCCTTGCTCACTTGGGACGGCCCATCTGCAGTGCTGATCTGTGTTGATCCAAGGCCTCAGCTGCCCTCTCAAACTTGTCGGTTGCCATCACCAGGGGCTCTGTGGGGAACAGCCGCAGCTTAGCCCTGGAAACCCCGGGCTCCCCGTGCCACCGTGTCGGGCAGGCTCCATACCCAGGCTGATGTGGTGCTGCTGCAGCAGAGTCCCGAGCTCCTGCTGGGCTGCCTGCAGGAAGCTGCGGAGGGTCTCACGGTAGTCGCTGACGTTGAGAGGCAGGAAGAGGCTGTCACTGAGCCGAAGAAGCACACTCCCTGCAGTCCGGGCCACTGCCTGGTGGCTGCCGAAGCCTGGTGGGGCAGCAAAGCCAGAGCTGAGTCTTGGGCCCATCTGCCCCCAGCCTCAGGACGCCCATGGGCCCCCTCCTCACCAGGATCCAGAAATCTGTCGACATAATCAAAGGTGTCGAAGGCTGTATGGTAGGTGGGGTAGATCCGGGCCGAGGTTTTGCTCTGCGGGAACAAGGCCCCAAGGTGACAAGATTGGGGTGGGAAGTGGGAGGGGGTATACCCACAGTGAGCTACAGTGTAGGGTTGTTATCTAAAGCCAATCACTGCCACATCTGTGAATTTGGTTCCAAAATCCCCACTTTATACAGAGGGGGAAACAGGCTCAGAGGTGAAGTACCCTACCTGACATCATTCAGCAGAGCCAGGGCAGGGGACAGTTTTCCATTTAACATGGGGAAGAAGCTGGGCCTTTGGAGTCAGACACAGGCCTCAAATGCCAGCTGCAGTGCCCAGGGGCCATGTGCCCCTTACCTCATTCCACCCTCACACCAGGGCTCTGAGTCATGCCAGTTTTGTACTGTTATCAATTCTGAAATTAATATTTTTCACATTTTAAGAATTCTGGAATCATGATGTTTCTTAGAGAACATCATGAGTTGGAGGCGGGTCCCTCCCCCCAATAGTGTACATCACAACGGTGCATTTTACAATCATTAGCATCTTACATTTCCTAAAATCATGTAGATGAGCATCAACAGATGCTCAGAGAAGTTAAGAAACTTGGTGGAGGCAGCACGGTTACTGAGCGATGGAACTGGATTCGGGTCCGCTCCAGAGCAGCCCGAAGGAGGGGGCTGGTGGAGCAAAATGCTGAGGCAACGGAGAGAGGGGTGCATGCTCACCCGGTCATAGGTGTAGGCGATGTCCATGGAGGTGATGCCCAGGAAGTGAACAAAGGGCGCGTAGTCGCTGCCAGCACCCAGGGAGCCCAGGCTGCGGGAAGGAGGAGGACCCTGCTGAAGGGCTCCGAACCAGCCTGCCAGCCCCGGTTCCCGACCCCAGCCTTGGGCTCACCTGGGCACCAGGCCGTACACAGAGCTGCTGCGATTGAAATACCGGATCCAGTTGTCATAGATGCTGAGGTCACTGGCGCCTGGGGCGGGGATCTGTGGGGAGAGGAATCGAGTTTCGGGGTGGCCCTTCCCCTGGCCCAACAACCAGGTGGGTCTTACACCCGCCCACCCGAGACTGCAGCGCCCCCTCCACCGTCCCTCCCCCCCTGCCCCCGTCCCCGCCTCACTCCCATCCCCCTCGCCCCTCTAATAAGCCACGCCCCACCCAGCCACGCCCACATCCCGATCTAGCTCCTCCCAGCCCCGCCCTTCCCACCTGTTTGGCTGCGGAGAAGACGACGCTCTGGGCCGGGGGCGTCCCCTGCGCCCTCAGGGTGGCGTTGGCTGTGGGAGGAGCAGGGAAAGACTCCACTCGAGCCCCCAACCCTTCCCTTCCCCTCCCTCCTCCCCCAGGAAATTAATATTTTTCACATTTTAAGAATTCTGGAATCATGATGTTTCTTAGAGAACATCATGAGTTGGAGGCGGGTCCCTCCCCCCAATAGTGTACATCACAACGGTGCATTTACCGAAGACCGCGATGTCCACGTTGATGTAGGCCACCGCGCGCCCCTGCAGCTTGCTGAAGAACTCCTGCGGGGAGGGGCGTCAGCGGCCGCCAGAGTCCCCTCGGCCCCTTCCCCTGCGGGGCTCACTCACCTCCGTGAATTCTGTGGAGCCAATGAGCCCAAACTCCTCGGCCCCCCAGCTCGCAAACACGATTGACCTGCGGGGACGCCAGGTGCCTGGGGAGGGGGATAAAAGGCTACAGGGCGGGGCCCCCGCATCCTGGGGTGGCTCACGGGGGGGGGGGGGAGGCGGGGGCGGGGAGGAAGTTGGGGAAGCGAAGAGGAGGGGAGTGTTGGAAGGTAGGTTCTGGCGCCCGCACCCCTTCAGCCAAGCTTTCCCGGAGGCTCCGTCCCCCTTTTCCCAGCCTGCCTCCCCTGACGTGACACCCCCAGCCCCAGCCTCCTGCCAGGTGGTAAGCACCTGGGCCAGTGGGCCGCCCCCTCTTCACTATAGGTATTTTTTGAGAAGACCGCCAGACCCTCCATCTCCAGCACTCACGGCCATATGTCCTGGGCAAAACTTCCCCACAACCTTTGTCCACTCGCTTTCTTCCTATTAACGTTCTCCTTGGGGCTTTATCCATAGTCAGCCAATCCTTAGCGCAACACCTTGGTTGTCTCCATTTCACAATTGAGCCACAGAGAAGTCAAAAGACTTGCCCAAGGTCACACCTCTCACAGGGAACAGAACTGGGCTTCAACTCCTGGGAGTTAATTCCACTGCACTTGCCAGGTCCGGAGTCACCTCCAGAAAGCCTTGGGGGTCCTTGCTTGTCCCCCTACTTCCTCCAGGCCCCCTCTCCCCTGCACCACATGCTCCTGGTTTTGCTCTGCTTCTGCCACGCAGTTCCCTTTGATTATGCTGCTTCTTTTGGTTGTAAATAAATATTTTTATGTATAAAACCATTACATGCTCATATTACAAATTCCCATGTGGAGCTTCCCTGGAGGCCTAGGGGTTAAGTCTCAGAGCTATCATTGCTACAGTCTGAGTTTGATCCCCCACCAGGGAGCTGACCCACACAGCACAGCAGACCTCATCTGTCTCCCCGCTGCTCCCCTCAGCAGTGTGTTTCAGTAGATCCACCTGTTCTGCTCCCCACTCTGTCTCTGGTGAATCCTCTCACCTCCCCACACCTCTGGCCTGCACCCAAGCTCTTGTATGCATAAATAATTTAAAAAAACCCACAAATTCCCATGCATTCTCCTACCATTGTCCTACAGTCCTATAATCATGAAGAAAAATGTTCTTGTTTCCAGGAAGACTGCAGTGATGTGTTTATGGGTACAAGTGCAGCACTCCTGCAACTTGTGAGATGAGACTTGGAATATTAGAGGAAAAGATTCAGCAAGAGAGGAAAGGTGGTAAAGCATTCGCATTAGGAGTGTCTGCAGGAACAGCAGAAAGACTGGCTTCTTTGGGCTTGCCACTCTTTTGTATGTCTGAAAATATTTCAAAATAAAACCCTGGAACAGGGCCTCTCTGGTGGCGCAACAGGTTGAGTCTCAGCACTATGAAGCTATCAGCAGCCACTACAGCACGAGTTCGATCCCCAGCCAGGGAGCTTCCCACATGGCGCAGCAGACCTCTCCTGTCTCCCCGCTGCTCCCCTCAGCAGTGTGTTTTAGTGGATCTGCCTGTTCTTCTCCCTAGTCTGTCTACAACTTCATACTGTAATGGGAAAGGAAGGTGGGTACTTGGAGGTGGGTAATGGGGACCTGGTACCCTGTGGCTGCACTTATGCTGTACAGTCCACTGAAAAATGGCCAAGAGGGTAAATGTAGGGTGTGTCTATTTTGCCACACACAAAAATCAGTATGTGAAGAACCTGCTGCACGTTCGCCCCAGACCTGCGCTCTGACTGTTTTGTTCTTCCCAAATGGCGCTGCCAGGTGCTAGGTGGTTCAGAGCAGAAGTCAGAGATCCTGGGACCCTCCGCACCCTCTCATCACCTGTCACCAACAGACCCCCGAGGTTTTCCCACAGCCTCCTTCCCACTGCCCCTTGGCTGGGGCAAGCCCCCTCATCCCTCCCAGCGCTGAGGTCCACAAGTCTCTGCCTGGCCCCTCGGGGGCTGCCCCGCCCCCACAGCCTTGCTCACTGTCCCGGAGGAAGCTGGTCAAAACTTGGGAGCCAACATTTCACCGTCCTGGTTAAAATCCCTCACCTGGGCCTCCCCAGTGGTGCAGCGGTTAAGGTTAAGCGCTGCGCTGTGGAGCTGTCGGCAGCGGCAACGTGAGTGACGTCGTGACGTGAGCAGTGACGAGGGTTCGACGCCCGACCAGGGAAAATCCCACATGGCGCTGCAGACCTCTCCTGCCTCGCCCGCTGCTCCCCTCAGCAGTGTATTTCTGATCTGCCTGGTCTGCTCCCCACTCTGTCTCTGGTGAACCCTCTCACCGCCCACGCCTCTGGCCTGTACCCCAGCTTGTATGTATAAATAAAAAAGAAATTAAAAAAAAAAAAGAAATCACTCCTCCATGCATTTACAAAAAAAAAATAAATAAAATAAAATCCCTCACCTGATTCCTGCTGCCCTTGGGCCCAGCTCCAAACTGCCCACTGGGCGGCCAGGCCCTGCCCTTCCATCCCTGAGCCCCTGGCCTGGCTCACAACCCCCTTGCCCTGAACTGCTGCCAGTTCGCCCCTGGTGTTTATCTTTAGAGCAGGCAGCACAGGTGTGGCTACCTGTGGGGACTCTGGGGTGTTCACTGTGGGATCTGCGGCAGGGGGGCTAGATGGTCCAGAGTCGCTGGACACCTTTGTTGAGCTAGTGCTTGTCTGCCCTTCCTGCCTCAAGGAGGAGCAGCCCTCACAGCCAGGCCAGGCCTCCCTGCCCTCCAGAGCCACGGGAGGCTCCCCGCTAGGGCTCCAATCAGCCAGTGCTCCTTCCTGTGCCACCCGGGCGACAGAGGCTGGTGCCCACCAGTGTCTACCCCCAGCGCGCTCAGTTTGGCACAAATGGGCACTGGGCAAGGGAGGGAGGAGGCGGCACAAGAAGCCCGACTGCTCGGGAAAGAAGGGGCAGGCCGGAAGTGACCCCAGGGGGAAAGCCCCTGGGTCAGGGGAGGGGGCCCCTCACCCTTCTTCACCAGGGTCCCCAGCACGCGGGACAGCTCCAGGAGGACCGCAGTGCCGCTGCTGGGGTCCACGGCGCCGTGTACCCAGCTGTCCCGGTGGTTTCCGTAGAGCACGTAGCGGTCTGGGGGAGGAGCCAAAAGCCAGAGTGGGCGGGGTCAGCCAGGCAGGTGGGCACCGAGGGGCGAGGGACCCTCAGAGCAGGGCTGGGGCTGGGGTGCTCACCAGGCTCCACAGCCCCGCGGATGATCCCCAGGACGTTGGAGGAGTTCCGCAGCTCCTGGAGATTGTGGACGCTCACATTCACCTGGCTGGGGCAGTGAGGGGTGCCACATGGCTTAGCCAGTCCCCCTCCCATTTAAGGCGGGAGAAGTTGAGGCCCGGTTCCAGCTCCCTGAGCCAAACGGAGCAGGAGGAAGTGAAGAAATGTGGGGAGTGACAGGACCTGGAGGCCACGGAGGAGAGGACACCTGGCGGCAGCTGGGAAATTAAGGCAGGCGGAGTGGCCGGAGGCGGGAAGAGTGTTCCTGGCACAGGGAACAGCAAGTGTCCAGGCCCTGATTTAGAGGGGAACCCCATGGCGGCTTCCCTTACACCCCCAAAGATGAGACAGACATTCCAGAGTTGGGAAGGAGCTGGGGAAGAGAAGAATGAGGAAGTTCAGGCTGTGGTAGAGGCGGCTTGGGCCAGGAGAGCATGACAAGGGAAGACTTAGGGGACACTGGGGACCCCTCTCACCTGTCCGGCGTGAAGTTACCACCAGGCTGGAAGCCTGGCCCCAGTTTGTAGTCACAGCCCAGGGCTCCCTGCCAGGCCGCGGGTGCCGAGGGTCCCTGGAGTTTACTTGGGAGAAGGGGGAGGCCATTCAGAATAAACATGGGTGTAGGGGTGGAAGTTTGGCGGCCACCAAGGTGGCCAGGAGACCCCAGCACCTACTCACCAGAGAAGGACTTTTGCATCCTCGAAGCCAATGGGCTGAGTGGGAATTGGGGGAAATCCAGGGACAGTGGCTGAGTCCAGTCGGAAGGAGGAGGGTTTGGCTGGAAGATAAGGAGTCAGGGGGTCCCCAAAATACTCGTAGTAGGAACCTCGCTCCACCCCCGAGGGAGGCAAGCGCCAGGAATGTGGGAAGGTCTCGCTGGGCAAGCTGTGTCCGTCATTGATGTCCGCAGGGTCGGTGTACACCAGCACCCCAGCCACCCCGTACTTGGCAGCATTCACGGCCTGCGGGAGGAGAAGGCTGCGTTCAGGGAGTTGGGGGGCGGCGCTCCTGTCCACAGTCTCCCTCACAGCGGAAGCCAGGACAGATCTACCTTCCCACCAGCAAGAGGTCGCCCCACGGGTCCTCTATGGCGGTGCTGCTTGAGATAGCAAAAGTTGCGGTTTAGCAGGGAGGCATGCATCAACATGGGGGGGCCGGGTGGTGTGAACAAATGGGGTGAGCGGGGTGGAGCCTGCACCGCTGTATTCACAGCAGCACCAAAAGGTGGAAAGATCTGAGGTGTCCACCAGCACGTGGCAGGTGACACACAAAAGGATATTTTTCAGCCTTGCAAAGGAATGAAGTTCTGATACAATTCCATGAACCTCGAGATCATCGTGCTAAATAAAATAAGCCAGATGTGGGCCTCCCCGGTGGCGCAGCGGTTAAGCGCTGCGCTGTGGAGCTGTCGGCAGCGGCGAAGTGAGTTCGCAGCCCAGCCGGGGAGATTCCCACATGGTGCGGCAGACCTCTCCTGCCTCGCCCGCTGCTCCCCTCAGCAGTGTATTTCTGATCTGCCTGTTCTGCTACCCGCTCTGTCTCTGGTGAGCCCTCTCGCCGCCCCACGCCTCTGGCCTGTACCGCAGCTTGTGTGTATAAATAAAAAATAAATCTTTAAAAAAAATAAATTAAAAAAATAAGCCAGATGCCATAGGATTCCACTTGGATGAGGGACCTTGAATAGGCAAATTCATAGAGATGGAAAGTAGATTTGAGGTTCCTGGGGACTGGGAGGGGCACGAGAAGTGATGGTTTAAGGGGACAGACTTCCATATGGAGGAAGGCTGTGCAAATGGACAGTGGACATGGTCACGCCAGATGGAGAATGTGCTGATTCTGCCTCACTGTACCCCTCAAAGTGGTCCCCACAATAAATTTCACCTTACATATATTTTAGCACAAGAAAAAAAAACTGTACCAAAAAAATAAATAAAAAGACAAGGATATAATTTGTGTACAGACGAAGAATGCTCTCCAGGATATGAAACGTGAAAAAAATACCATAAACTAAAAAAAAGTAATTCTGGCTTTGGAGGAAGACATTGCCAGAGAGCTTTTCCCTCTATGTCTTCCTTTATTAACTGGAAAGTCTATAATCTGTGTCATTCCACCATGCCTGTTCCCCTTTCTTTTTTTTTCTTTTTCTTATTTTCTTCCTTTCTGCAGTTCTTATCTTGGGCACTTCTTTAAAAGTTGTGGTACGATAAACATCACATGAAATGTATCATCTTAACCATTTTAAAGTGTGCAGGTCAGTGGGATTAAGCAGCCATCACCACCATCCTTTTCCAGAACTCTCTCCCCTATGTAAATCTGAAACCCAGTACTCATTTAATTCCCTATTCCTCTCTCTCACTATGCCTTTTTATATTAAAAAATATTTTTTGAACACAGGCATGTAATACTTAGTTAAATATTTAAGTTGAAAAGAAAAACGGGGGGTGGGGGGTGGGGAAGAAGATGACAGTAGGAATTTAAGTTAGTCAGAAGAAGAATTTAGGAATTAGACTCCCAGAATATCAAAGCTGAAACTTTTGTTCCATCGCTTTATTTCCTAAGGGTCAGAGAGGTTAGGGGAAGCACCCAAGGTCACACAGCAATCACTGGTCCTGCACAGATAAAGCTTGCCACACCATCCCCTCTCTCTACGGGGCCCCTCTCCCCATTCAGCCTCCTGCATTGGGAGCTGCAGCTCACCTTAGCCCCACGCCCTGCGCCACCATAGCGGGTCAGGGCAATGGTGTCCTTGAGTGTGATGCCTTGAGACTGTAGCTCCTTAAAGTCTTCTTCTGTGCCCCGGTTGGCATAGACAAGGAGGCCCTAGTCTCAAGAGGAGGAGATCCTTAGAGCCAGGCCCAGGAAAGGGTGGGGTGGGGAAAGGAGAAGGAAGGCAGGTGGCAGGGTGAGGGATTCTGCTTCTGCTTCCCACCTCGCCCAGAGCTTGCAGGCTCCCCAAGGGCAGAGTCACATCTGGTGTCCTCCATGTCCAGGTACCCTTTATCAGGGTACCTTAAACAGGGGCTATTTGTTTGTTGAATGACTACATGATGGTTGATAGGAGTAGCTATGGGGATGACCAAATTCTAGGGAGTGCTGAGCTCAGTTGAGGGATTTTTCCTTAGCTACCCCTGGGTTGAGATGGGAGCAGCTGGGCGAGGGGCCAAGGGGAGTTGGGAGCAGGGAGGGGATCTTCGGGACCCACCTGTGGGGTTCCCGGGGGGGCATAAGCAGCGTAGGGAGGCACCACGTCAGGGGCCCCCTGCTCCCCAGTCAGATCCTCCTCGCTCTGGCGGCAGGAGAATTGAACATTCCCAGTGGAATCCACTGTGAGGGGAGGTGGGGGGGCGTTGTCAGGCTGGCCCTGGCAGCTCCCCCACTACAGGTATCCCCAAGCCTGAGGGGGCCTCACCAACATCCACACGGTTCGGCTGCTCCCGACTGGGGAAGGACAGTAGCACTTCGTACTGGGAAGCCTCGGCTGAGTCGAGACCTGAATTTGGGTCCCGCCAGCGCTGCAGCAGCAGCTGCACCAGCTCCTCGTCCCGGGGGGTGGTGGCCAGGTGTGGCCTCCTGGAGAGTTCTCTAAGGGGTGGCCAGGGAAGGCAGGCCGGGGTCAGGGCGAGCCTCCGGCAGAGGGTGGGGTGGGTAGACAGGCCTCTCACCTCAGGTTCTCCCGGATCCTGCCGGCATCCAGCTGTTCCAAGACGGTCTCAAGGAGCTTCTGGTCCAGGTCCTCAAGGAGCTTCTGGTCCAGGTCCTGAGAATCTGAGACTTTGGGGATGGCGAAGTGGCCCACGATGATCCCCAGCCCCAAGAGGGCAGCGGCCCCCACAACGCCCCCAAGCACCTTCACCCACTGCATCCTGCACAGTCTGGGCCAGCTGAGGCGGCTCCTTATAGATGGGGTGTCAGGTCTAGTTAACCATTACCCAAAGGGTGCCCCTGCCCTTTGGCTCTCAGGGAGAGAGAGGAGCATCCTGCAGGGCGTGTCAGGCGCCATTCACATCCGCCTCAAGGCCATTCAACCAGAAAGGCCCTCCAAGGGCTTCAAGTCCACACAAGGATGCTGAGCCCCAGAGAGGGACAGAGTCGCTTCCTGGTCTCACCCACTGGACCTCAGAGTCGGCACATCACCACCTCTGCTTCCCTGGGGTCCCCCAGCTCCTGCTGCTTGAGCAGGTTTAGTTTAAATCCCGTCCTTGCCAGACAAAACCTGTGTGACCCTGGGCATTTACTTAGTGTCTCCAAGCCTGGGGGGTAATAGAACCTATTTCACAAAACCCTGCTCCTGCTTTCATTTCACAAGCCCACCTCTGGAGAAGTGTCTACTGCAGTCTCTGGCACTTAGTGGAAACTCAGTAAATTTCCTGTCACATCTGACCCTCTAAAATGCAAATCCCTTGAACTAGGGAGTAGGGAAACCCAGAACAGTTCTCTGTATCTATCCCGAAAGCATCCCAGCTTATGCAAGGAAGTGGGACTCTTGGGAAGGGAGACTGCTGTGGAAGACAGAGCGAGGAAGGCAACACCTCCTTGGCAAAGTGGCTTTCTCCTCCATCATCTGGGCGTGTCTGGATTCCATCCATCCCTCCCCCCATCCCTCTCTCCCTCCACCCACCCATCCATCCATCCACTCACCTACCCACCCATCCCTACCTCCTTCCCTCCACTCACCCACCCAGCCATCCATCCATCCATCCGTCCATCCTTCATCCATTTGTTAAGTCCTTCACTCTTACATACAAGCATCATTCACTCCTTTAGCTCTGTGATAGGCCCTTGCTAGACTCTGGGGAAGCAAAGTTGCCAGGAACTCAAATCCAGCAGGGAACACAGACAGATTTTGAATTTCAACTGTGTCTTAAGTGCCACTATAGAGCGAGGACCCACATGTTCCCTGTGGGGAGACTGAGAGATTCTGTCTAGAAGGGAATATTTGAAGGAATCCTCCAAGGCTGAGAAGCACTCAGCCGGCAGAGCAGGCCAGCGGCAGGGAGCCCACACTGATGACCAGCAGGTGCCGAGTCCGGGAGGAAGGGAGTTGCCAAGTACTCGGTACCGGTACTGAGTTCTGCACACAACGCGCTGAGCCTGGAAAACACCTGGGATCCAAGACACCAGGTTCTCCCCCCACCCCACCCCCTGACCTACCCTGCCTTGGGATTCTGCCCCTGCCAGCTGCAACCCGTTGATTGGCTCAAAGACGCCTGAGGCACTGGGAAGCTGGACGATGGTAGAGCAAGCAGGTGAGTGAGCAAGTGTTTTGTTGTTTTTTTAAAGGTTTACTTATTTATGCATCCAAGAGCTGGGGTGTAAGCATGAGAGGATTCACCAGAGACAGAGTGGGAAGCAGAACAGGCGGGTCGACTGAAGTACACTGCTGAGGGGAGCAGAGGGTGAGACAAAGGTCTGCCGCGCCATGTGGGAAGCTCCCTGGCCTGGGATCGAACTCATGCTTCAGTGGCTGCAGACAGCGTCATAGTGCTGAGACTTTAACCCCTGTACTGTTACCGGAACCAAGCTGCCTTAGGAGCTTGGGTGCCTGCAGGAGCGGTGGGGCCTCTTATCCCGCTGCTCTGGCGTCAGTTATGGCAGTTGCTCCTGCCCAGTAACTGCCGTTTTTTTTGTATGGACCAATCAGGTGCTAGGAGCTGATGGGTTGGTCCAATCAGCTCCAGGATTGAACATGGTCCAATCAGACTTATGGATGGTGCTCTGGGAGAGGATATAAGCCAGGACTGGAGGGACTGAAAGGAAAAAAATAAAAAGATGGAAAGAAAAAAAGATTGGACCGAAAAAAGATGGAAGGAAAAGAAAAAGGTTGAACCGAACAGGAGAAGACACGACACGACCAGCCCCCAGGAGAAGAAAGATGACGGTTCCAGACTCCGAAGAGAGAAGTCAGTTCCTGGCCTCCGAGAAGAGAAGAAAGAAGAAAAGAAGCACCAGCAGCCGCCCTCCGAAGAGGAGAAGCCGAAGGACTCTGCAGAGACTGGGCCTCCGGTGCTGTCTCTGACGTAGCCTGAAAGGAGCCCCTGAGGCCCTGGGCCTGGTGTCTCAGAGGCCTGTTTGTGGGTCTAACCCAGCACCTCCCAAGGAGCTGCCGTCCCCGCTGCGTTCTGGGTGAGGCGGCTTCCCCCGTTTGTACAGTAAACCCCGTGTTTGCTGCTGTTCCTGTAGCCTGAAGTCTCCTGCAATTGTGCGTGCGGGTGAGAACCCAAGGACAGTGCCCTGTCCTCTCATCAGGCACTGTCCTTTGTTGTATTTGGCCTTTGGGCCTTTTGGTGGCTCTTGCCACAGAGCCTGGGCATTTGAGGCCCGTTCTGCCTGAATTCAGTTGGCGACCACGAAGGGACTAGACACCCCTTCTGCCCGATTTCAGTACCACCAGGGTGGCCCCAAGAGCGAGTGGTTTTGCAGCCCCCCTCTTGCTGCAGCACCCTTCCCGCATAGAGCCCCATTGTGCCAGGGCCACCCAGCTCTCCCCCACAACACCCCCACACCCCGTGATTGCCTCTTGTGCTGCAGATCAGCTGGGTCAGCCTGTGAGAGCTGGGGGAGGGGGGTGTGGTGTGACCATGAAGTTCAGGTGGTGTCAGGGAGGCCACAGTTCCCAGTGAGACGATCATCAGCGCCCAGGACGCGACCTTAAGTCTCTTCAGAACCCCATCGCTGCGCACGCACCAGGGAGTGCGCGCCTCCTCGTGGGTCAGCGGCCTTCCGGCTGCATGAAAGGAGTCTGCACGTGCTCCCTCCTCTTCCGGTTTTAGAGGAACTTGAGAATAGGTGTCGCATGTCTGAATATTTGGCAGAATGCACCGGTGCAGCTGTCTGGCGCTGGCGTTTTGCTTTTATCAGTGGGGTGTTGCTGATTGAGTCCATGTCCTCACGAAGTTATCGGTCTGATCAGATTTTGTCATTCTTCATGAGTCAGTCTAGGAAGAGTGTATGAGTTGAAGAATTTACCTTCCGCTAGGCTGCCCAGTTTTTTCTGTAGCCACATGTCGGTATTCATTCTCGTCTCTTCCGATCCCTTGCATTTTCGTGGCCTCCATTGTAACTTTGCTTTCACTTCGCTGTATTTACCTGAGTCTTCTATCCTTTTTTCCTTGGCGAGTCTAGTTAAAGGTTCATTGATTTTGTTTATCTTTTTCAAAGACCCAATCTCTTAGTTTCACCCATCTTTTCTATTGTCCTTTTTTGTCGTTTTTCCGATGGATTTGAGAGCGGAGCGGGGTCCTTGGGTCCACTCTGAGAAAGGTTTCACCGGAGCTCCCTTTGGCGGCACGCGGTGGGTTTCTCCACAAGGCAAAGACTCAGTTGTAAAGAACAGGTTTATTAGGAAAGGGACAAAGAAGTATAGGACACTTGCACGGACACAAGCGGGCAGAAAGGGCTGCCCCTTTGTGGGGCAGGTCGGGGTTTTATCCTCTTCTTTCTGTCGGGAGGGGCTCATCTTTGAGGAAGGTTCCTGTTTGCTGGCTAGCTAGAATTAGGAAAGAGACCTGAGATTCTATAATGAGCTCAATCTCCATACCTTTGCAGTCTAGCTCCTTCCTGTGTTTTGTAACTCAGGTGTTGGTGCCCAGGGATTGTGCTCAGGGTTATGTTAATTCCTTCTACCCCACTTCCTCATCTGATTCTAACCTTGAGTTAGAAAATGGAGTTATATCTCCTCCCTTGCTTTTAGTCCTGATACTGTATTTTTGTGACCTCATGTATTTGTGATATATAACCTTTGGTCTACTAAGGAAGATTCCTTCCATTTCCATCTTGTTTAGAGTTTTTATCATCAATAGGTACGGATTATTTTCAAATGCTTTCTCTGCATCTGTTGACATATGATTTTCATCAGCCTTGTTAATATGACATATTACATTGATTTATATATAGAAAACATTCTTGCACCCCTGGAATAAGGGACACCTCCCCCACTGGATAAGGGTATAGAATCCTTGTGATATACTATTGAATTTGATTTGTTAGTGATGGAAGAAATATAACTTAAAATAAGGTTAGAACTAGACTCACACAAGGAGGTGGAGGTAGACGGGATTAGCATAACCATTAACCCAGCTATACCAATGCCCACATCACAAAGGCAGGCTCAAGCAGCGGTCAGACTGCTGGGCTGAAGGTGAAGATAAGGAGATTGAGCCCATTGTAGAACCTCAGATCTCCTTTCACATTCTAGTTCGTTATTCAAAGTCAGCAACAGAGGAGCCATCCTCGAAGATGAACCCCTCCCAACTGAAAGAGGACTCTGTCCGTGCCATCTCTTCAAGAACCTGTGCCTATGCAGGTGTCCTTTCCACCAACTCTATCCCCCTGCAGGGCAGCGGCCTTCCTGCCTGCCCGTGACCTGCACCAGGCCGGGTCTTCTCCTCACTGTCCTCCCTCAGCAGAAGCAGCTCTCCTCAGGGCTGCCCGCCCGCCTGCAACCACGCAGGCCTCTCAGCTAACCTGTCCCTTTCAGGGCAGCTCTTCCTGCCCGCTCGTGTCTGTGCAAGCATCCTTTACTTCCCCGTCCCTTTCCCTGATAAACCTGTTAGAGTATAACTAACATCTCTGTGTCGTGGAGAAACTCACCGCGTGCCGCTGAAGGGGAGCTCTGGTGAAACCTTTCCCAGAGTGGACCCAAAGACCCTGCTCTCAAACCTATCAACCCCAAAAATGACATTAGTATTTCGTTGACTCTAGTTGATATGGGAGTTACAGGGTTGTTTTCTTTTCCAGCACAGAGTCTTATCCTGGGGTATAAACAGGTGCTGAAGCTCTAGTTTAACCACGGGTTCCTTTATGGTTTGGGTCTTAGCCCTGGGGCGAGGGTGGCAGGTGTTTTGAACATCCCAGCCTTGACTTCAAGCAGCAGCCTCATCTACGAGGAGACACAGGTGATCTTGATGGAGGAGATATAATGCGAAATAAGATTAGAACTAGACCCACACAAGGAAGTGGGGGTAGAAGAAATCAACATAAGCATTAGCACAATCCCTAAGTGCCAGCTCCTAAGTTACAAAGCATAGGTAGGGCTTTGTAGGAGCTAGACGGCAGTCTCTAGGGCCAAAGATATGGAGATTGAGCCCATTGTAGAATCTCCTGGTCTCTTTTCTAATTCTAGTTAGCCAGTAAACAGACAGCCATCCTCGAAGATGAGCCCCTCCCAACTGAAAGAGGGCTATATCAGTGCCATCTGTGCAAGAATTCGGGGCAGCCATTTTTCTGCCCACCTGTGCCTATGCAGGTGCTTTCCTTTACCAAGTCTGTCTCTCTGCAGGGCAGCGGCCTGCCTGTCTGCCCATGACCTGCACCATGCAGGCCTCTCTTAGCAAACCTGCCCCCTCAGCGGGGCAGCTCTTACTGCCCACTTGTGTCTGTACAAGTGTCCTTTACTTCCTTGTCTCAATAAACCTGCTCTTTAAGTATAACTGAGTCTCTGTCTTGTGGAGAAACTTGTCATGTGCCACCTAAGGGAGCTCTGGGGAAACCTTTCCCAGAGGGAACCCAAGGACCCTGCTCTGTTCTCAAATGTGTCAGAAAAACAACATCAATCTGACTCGCCAATTCAGGCTCCAGTCGTTCTGGATTGACAGCCTTGGGCTCGAGCCAGTAAGCCTTGCTCTACACCTCAAGCCTTACAGCTCTCCAACATGCTCCCCCTTATCCAGAGTAGTTCGGGGGCTCGTGAGTCCCCACACTGTCTTGTAACCAAGTTAACAGCTGTGGAGCCCCCCTTCCTGTTGTGGGTTCTGCTGCCCTTGTATCACTCCGGTTTTACAGTCCTTTTCCTCCGGGCCATTATTCCTCCTGTGCTGTGGTGGGCTGATTGCCCCCTCAGGGAGCGGGTGCCCCCTCAGAGGTGTGGGGTAGTGGGAGGATTCACCAGAGACAGAGTGGGGAGCAGAACAGGCAGACTGACTGAAATCCACTGCTGAGGGGAGCAGCGGGGAGACAGGAGAGGTCTGCTGCGCCATGTGGGAAGCTCCCTGGGCAGGGATTGAACTCGTGCTGCAGTGGCTGTGAGTAACTTCATAGTGCTGAGACACCTGCGCCACCAGGGAGGCCCCCTATTTAGCTCAAAGTTAAAATGTCTTTGTTTTTTAAAAATCTCTTTTCCTTTTACCACCCTGTTTGTATGATTTCCACTTCCCAGTCTTGCAGTTCACAACCTTCTTCTGTTTTCTTTTTCTGCCTTGGGGCCCTCTTAGGCATTTATCCCAGGTCAGGTGGATTCATTGTTGATCTGGGCAGACAAAAAGGATTTTGGAGCCTCCTCTATCTCTAACATGCCTTTCATGCTGAGCCAGGGGACAGACCAGCAGGCAGGGAAGCAGCGACTGGACTCCCTGGCCTCACTAGCCTCAGAGTGAGGCCGCTGCCGTGAACACCAGAGCTAGAGCCCCTTTAATCCCTTGCTTCTGGGCCCAGATGTCCATAATCAAAGGTACACCGGCCCCATGCCATACCTCTAGGCCCCGGCTGTCTGCACAGGTAACACAACCTAGGAGGAATGCAAGACCACTGGTGTCCGCCATAATGGCCAGCAGCGGGACGACAAAAAAAGGACTGAGCCCTTCCATTTTCCCTACAAGCCACCTCTGGTGCATTTTTTAAAAAGATTATTTTATTTATGCATACAATGCTGGGGGCGGTGAGATGATTCACCAGAGACAGAGTGGGGAGCAGAACAGTGAATTTCAGTCAGTCCACCTGTTCTGCTCCCCACTCTGTCTCGGGTGAATCCCCTCACCCACTCCCGCACCTCTGGCCTGCAACCCAGCTCTTCTAAGCAAAATTAAATACAATTTAAAAAAAAAAATCATAGAAGAATGGATTCAAAGGTCACGTCACTGTAGCTTGAGTAGTTGTTACTATATTAGTTTAGATGCCAACACTGACTGGGTGGGGCAGATTCTGATCTTACTCAAAAAGCTGAACTGCAAAGTAATAAAAAAAAAAAAAAAAGCCAACCCAAACAATCAAAACTCAGAAGTGCTTGTGTGGTGGTGTGGGAATGTTTTCTAAGCTTTTGAAAAGTCTGCCCTGACCACACCCATGGCCCCTTTCTCCGGAGGGCCTGAAGGGCAAGGGATCGCTCAGGCCCATGTGTGGGGCCAGGCCGTCTGGGCAGGGACGCCCTGGTTGAAGGGTGGGAATGGGGCAGAGTGGACATTCTAATTCCGCACGCACTTCCAGGTGTGGGTGCGGCTGTTGGGCCCTCCCCTCCCCAGCCCCACCCTGTAACTTGACATCTGAAGGGAACAGGCTTATTGCAGGTCATGGGGTGGGCAGTGGCTCTTCCCAAGTCTGGCCTGCCCTTTGGAGTGTGCCTTGGAAGAGGGGGTTCAACGCCCTTTCGCTACCCCCACCCCAGCACTTATTACAGGGACTTTGTCCATGAGGCTAACACCAACCAGATTGGGGGCAGGGGGGCTCAGGACTTGAAAATGGGGGAGCAAGGTGTCTGAGGGTGGGACCCAATTCAGTTTGGAGCTGGTGGCCTCCTGCTCCCCCCGGGCCCTGGGCCCGCAGACACGCAGGGGAGCCGAGGCTTAGCGGCAGAGAGATTTATTGCTGAAACTTGGAGAGGAGCTGCTGGAGTGTCTTCCGGAGTCTGGTCTCCAGCCTGGCTGGGACTGATATTTCCTAGTCAAGGGGCGCATCAGGGGTGGTCGCTGCCGGCTGCGGGAGTCCAGTGAACTGCGCTGGTCGAGGTCCCTTTCACCACTCGGGGCCTTGGGGCAGCGTTGCCTCCTGGGCTCCTGGGTGGCCCAGACTCCCTCCTGATGTGCATGGGCTCCCTCCTAGGCTGCCCTCGCTTCCTCCTGGACATCCCTCATTTCCTCCTGGACCACCTTCACTTCCTCCTGGACAACCTTCACTTCCTCCTGGACAACCTTCACTTCTTCCTGGACGACCTTCGCTTTCCCCTGAATGACCTTCACTTCCTCCTGGACAACCTTCACTTTCTCCTGGATGACCTTCATTTCCTCCTGGGCTACCTTCTTTTCCTCATGGAAGGCCTTCAAGTCCTCCTGAACAGCCTCTACTTCCTCCTCACCAGCACTCACTTCCTCCTGGATGACACTCACTTCCTCCTGGATGACCTTCACTTCCTCCTGGATGACCTTCACTTCCTCCTGGACCGTCCTCACTTCCTTCTGGACAGCCGTCACTTCGTCCTTCAGACACTTATAGAATGAGCTGGACTAGAACAAAGAGTTACAGGACCCTGGGCAGGACTAGCTGAGACAGCAGGGGAGCTGGGCTGGGGGCAGGAAGGAATCAGGACAAAGGGAGAGGGTCCTGGTCTGAGGGTCTTACCAGGTCTTGTAGCTTGAGCCCCAGAGCCAGGTTGTCTGCTAGGTTAGTGCTTAGCAACTCCTGAAGCCTGGGGTTGAAACAGAGACTCCCTTCAGCCCCCCAGGCTCTTGTCCCAGCAGTCCCCCCACTCCCCAATATCTGCCTATGTGGCATGTGGGCCCACAGCTGATGGACAGGAGAGAGCGTGGCCCCATGCCAGCGGGGCCAGGTCCTGCTCACACACGAGGGAAACTCCGATGCTGAGGAGGAAAGGGGCTCTGTTCCCTTGAGGGGCACGCGGGGTGGAAGTGGGGAGGCAAAAAGGGGAAAAAGGCAAAAAGGGGGAGGAGGAAAAGAGGCCGAAGGGCAAGTGAAGGTGCAACTCTGGAGCCATCAAGCCCTGGGCCTGAGCAGCACAGGGCACAGGGCTGCCCCACCTGCCCCCTACCTGCCCCCGCTGGGCCCAGCTCACCTCAGGCAGTCTTCCTGCAGAAGGCTGAACTCCTTCACGGTGCGCTGGGGGCCCCAGTCGTCCTCATCCAGGAACTGGTGCTCCTGAATCTCCCAGTCCCTGGTGGGCGCTGAGTGTTGGACTAAAGGGTCTAGACCGTGAGGTGGGGTGGGGTGGGGTGGAAAGGGGCTCTGGGGCTCCCCTCTGCACACCCCAGACTTGAGTGCTGGCCAGGTCTGAATGTTGGTGTATGCGGGAGCACTCTCTGCCGCCTCACCCCCCCACCCCACCCCACCCCCTGTTACGTGCACACTCACGCAGCCTTACTTTTCAGAGTCTTTGGGCTCCGGGGGCTCCTCGGTGTTCAGGAGTGTAAACAGAAAGTTGACCGTGGGTTCAGGCTGCGGGTCCAGGTTTTGCTCTGAGGACAGCCACTGAGGCAGAGGAGGGGTCTGTCGTGGTGACAGAGTGGCATGAGGGTGACCCCAGAGAACCTAGTCCTCCCGTATCCAACAGAAAGATTATGGGGTGCAAAGGCAGGGAATTCAGATCCCCCACCCAGGCAGGGACAGAGGATTTCTCCACCCCCCCAACCCCACCACCACCTTTGCCCTCTGGCTTAGGAGGTCCTGGTGCTATCACCTTTGTGACCTGCTCCTTGGAGTCCGGAGAAATTTCTGGCTTCTGATCCTGAAAAGACTGTACTCCTGGCTCCTGGGTGGGCTTGGAGGAGGCTTTTTGTTTGCCCCTGGGACCCTGAGGGAGACAGAAGGGGAGCTGGGACAGCTTCCAACCTGGAGTCTTCACCACCAGCAAACCAGATGTTGCAAATAAAATACAGAACACTCAGTGACGTCTGAACTTCAGATGAAAAAAGGTCACTTTTGAGAAGTGTGATTATGTTCTGTGCAACTTTTGGGGTATGTAAAAAATTATTATGTGAAAATCAAATGTCATTGGGTTTTCTGTTTTTTATCTGGCAACACTACCCAAAATACATGCCAACAGTAGTTCTTAAGCTGAATCCCTGCAAATGCAAAATGTGGGGGCAGGAGGGACACAGGCAGGGGTGCGGGTATGGGACATCAGCACTGCTTAAAGGAGTTTTGTTTTTTTTTAAATTTTGGCACCTTCAGTAGATTTTTTTTAAAAAGATTTATTTATTTATGCATACAAGCTGGGGTATAAACCAGAGGTATGGGGTGGTGAGAGGATTCACCAGAGACAGAATAGGGAGCAGAACAGGCAGACTGACTGAAGTACACTGCTGAGGGGAGCAGCGGGAGAGGCAGGAGGGGTCTGCTGCTCCATGTGGGAACCTCCCCGGCCGGGGATCGAACTCGTGCTGCAGTGGCTCTGGATAGCTTCACTCAACCTGTTGAGCCGCCATGGTGGTCCCTTCTTAAGGGAGTTCTATAGAAGGTTTTGAGTAAGTGGAGAAGCCCTCCCATTTTGTTAGAAATCACTGACAAGAAGCAGAAGGTGGGCAAAGGGTGCGGCACCCGAGATCCACGTTCTGTTCTCCAGAGGTTTCCGACCCTCTGGATTGTCCACTGTGCTAGAACAAGCCTCCACTCGGCTGGCCGGAGCCTCTCTTCCCACACCGACCTGAACTGCCCCCTGCTGAGGCCCTGCCCCTGCCTCTGCCTTCACCCCCGACCCCACCCTCCCTCTCTGCTGATCAGAACTCAG
>PVIJ01008900.1:0-70663 GCA_004024925.1 Scalopus aquaticus
GGGGAGAGGGGAGGATAAGGGCACAAAATGGAAGAGAGGAGAATACAGGGGACCATGGAGATGGATCACGGGTGAATTGGTGGTGGGCTGCCCAAGGGGAATACAAAATGTAAAAGACATAAATAACAATTAAAAAAATTTTTTCCACGTTTTTTATGTAACAAATAGCCCATTCCTTTTTACTGCTGTATAGTATCTATTCTGTGGTTATGTGTGGTAGGCATAACAGTAATCTCTCCAAAGATGTCCAGATCCTAATTCCTGGAACCTGTGAATACATTGCCTTACATGACAAAAAAAAAGGGGCCTTGCAAACGTGATTAAATGAAAGGAGTTTGAGATAGGAAGGTTATCTTGGATTATCAGAGTTGACCTAATATAATCACAAAGATTTTTGTAGGAGGCATGCAGGCAGGAGAGTCAGAGTTAGCACAAGTTGCAAATGCTATGCTGCTGGCTTAAAAGATGGAAGTGGTTATGAGTCACAAAATGCAGCAGTCTCTAGGAACTGGGAAAGGCAAGCAAATGGATTCTGTCCTTGAGTTTGCAGGACATATACAGATCTCCTTGCATCTTTAGCCAAACAAGACTTATTTCATACTTCTGACCTCTAAAACTGTAACACAATATTTTAAGTCACTAAGTTTATGGTAACTTATTATAGCAACAACAGAAATAATGCAGTATGGATGTATCACAGTTTGTCTAACTATTCACCCATTGAAGGACATCTGGATTGTTTCCAGGTTTGGCTATTATGAATAAAATCGTTATAAACATTTATGTACAGATTTTTGTGTGAACATAAGTTTTCATTTTTCTGGGATAAATGCCCAGAAGTGCAATTTCTAGGTCGTATAGTAATTACGTGTTAAGTTTTTAAAAAAGAAACTGTTTTCCAGAGTGGCTGTTCCATTTTATATTCTCACCAGCAATGTATAAGTGATCCAGTTTATTCACATCCTTGTCTGAAATTGGAGTTGTCACTATTTTTTACTTT
The DNA here is from genome assembly GCA_004024925.1 of Scalopus aquaticus. NCBI lineage: Eukaryota > Metazoa > Chordata > Mammalia > Eulipotyphla > Talpidae > Scalopus > Scalopus aquaticus. The sequence goes on from PVIJ01008900.1 coordinate 1,001, forward strand.
AGTTACTTTGATGTCTTATGATTTAAATTTGCATTTCTCTAATGATGACTATCTTTTCATGTGCTTATTTTCTACCTGTAAATCTTTTCAGTGAAATGTCTTAATATCTTTCATCCATTAGAATCTAATTGAATTTTTTTTACTAATGTGTTTTGACAGCTATTTATGTATTCTAGATACCAGTCCTTTTGCAGATATATGGATTGCAAATAGTTTTACCTAGCAGTAGCTTGTCTTTTCATTCTATTACAAAGATCTTCTGCAATAAAGATTTTTAATTTGGACAAAATCCAATTTTTCATTTATGGTTTGTGTTTTTGGTATTATGTCTAAGACTTAGTTCCTCCCCCCTGGAAGCATTTCTTTTTAAAAATTTTATACTTTTATACTAAAAGTTTATACTTTCATACTAAAAGTTTTATACTTAAGTCTGTATTCCATAACTCAATTCTACTTTGAGTTTTTAAAAAAGATTTATTTATTTATGCATACAAGCTGGGGTGTAAACCAGTGGTGTGTGTGTGGGGGGGGGTGAGAGGATTCACCAGACACAGAGTGGGGAGCAGAACAGGCAGATCAACTGAAATAACACTGCTGAGGGGAGCAGCACGTGAGGCAGGAGAGGTCTGCTGCGCCATGTGGGAAGCTCCCTGGCTGGACATGGAACTCGTCCTGTAGTGGATCTGGATAGCTTCATTGTGTGACTTAACCCATTGTGCCACCAGGGAGGCCCCACTTTGAGATTATTTTTTATAAGGTGTGAGACTTAGCTTGTATATTTTTGCCTATTGTGGCAAATGACTTCAACTCCATTTGTTGAAAATCTATCTTGCCTCCAATGAAATTGTCTGAAATTGGAGTTGTCACTATTTTTTACTTTAGTTTACTATGATGTCTCATGATTTTAATTTGCATTTCCCTAATGTCTAATGATGATGACTATCTTTTCTACATGAAAATCAGTTGGGATATTTGGAAAGGTCTGCTCCCAGTTTCTTCATTCTGTTTTGTATGTCTTCCACCAATACCACACAGTCTTGACTACTGTAGGTAAATTATATGTATTGCAATTAGGTGAATTGTTTCCTCTCACCTTATATTTCTGTTTCAAAATTGTTTTTGCTATTCTAGTTCCTTTGCTTTTCAACATAAATTTCAGAACAACTTCTCTGTATCTACAAAAGATTCTTGCTGGGCTTTTGATAAGAATTTTATCAAACCTGTCTACCAATTTGAGGAGAGTTGATGTCTTTACTATGTTGAGTATTCTAACCCATGAACAAAGAATATCTCTCCAGTTTTTAAAATTCATTCCTAGTTTTCAGCATACAAGTCTTGTGGTGACAAATTCCCTCAGAATTTTCCTTCATCTGAAAATGTCTTAATTTCTCCTTCCTTTCTAAAGATATTTTGTCTAGCTAGAGGTTTCTAGATGAACAGTTTGTTTCTTTCAGCACTTGAAAAAAAATTGTGCCACTTCCTCCCAACCTTTATGGTTTCTGATGAGAACTCCACTATCATTGGAGTTGTCTACATTTTCTGTCTTGCTGGTCTCTTTCCTGACCTTCTGACTGGAGAAAGCGGGCTTTCGTTGTGACATTGTCTTCACTGGCATTTCTGTTGCTGGTTCTTTCACCTCCAAGTGTGGCATATATGAGGCATAAAGAGTACCAAGGGAACTTCCCACCATCCTTTAGGTCTAAGTTCCTTAAACAGTCTTCATTCTTCTCTACATATTATAGAACCTTCTTATGTCTGTTTTATAGATAACATTCAGGGTTTTTACTTGTACTTGGCAGGAGGAAGAGGGAGATGTTTGTCTACTCCATCTTCCCAGAAATTAGGGTCTATGTAGAATTGGTATTTTTTCATAGGTGCTATTAAATACTTTGTAGAATTTGCCAGTGATACCACATGGGTCTGCGATTTTCTTTGTGAAATGTTTTGAATGATGAATTCAATTTCTTTGATTGATAATGTCTTACTCAAGTTATATGTTTATTCTTGGGTAAACTTTGGTAGATAGTCTTTCAAACATTATGTTCAATTCATCTAAGTAAATTTAATTTCAGAAAATTATTCATTTGATTCCCTAATAATGCTTTTAAAACCTGTAAGATTTGCAGTGATTCTTTACTTTTATTCCTGATATTTATTTATTTTTATTTTTATTTATTTTTTTAAAGATTTATTTTTATTTATACATACAAGTTGGGGTACAGGCCAGAGGCATGGGGTGGCGAGAAGGTTCACCAGAGACAGAGCGGGGAGCAGAACAGGCAGATCAGAAATACACTGCTGAGGGGAGCAGCGGGCGAGGCAGGAGAGGTCTGCCGCGCCATGTGGGACTCCCCCCGGCCGGGTGGGCGTCGAACTCACGTCACCGCTGCCAACAGCTCCACAGCACAGCGCTTAACCGCTACGCCACCGGGGAGGCCCTATTCCTGATATTTAGAAGTTGTGTACTGTATATTCTTTTTTTACAAGTCTGGGTAAATGTTTATACATTTTATTGACAACAGTGGGGAATGTTGATTGTGGGAGGAGGCTGCATGTGCAGGGGGTCTGTTGGAAATATTCTGTATCTTCCTCTCAATTCTGCTGAGAACCTAAAACTGCTATAAGAAATAAAACCTGATAAAAAATACAGGTGCAAGACTTAATTTTTAGCACCCTTCAGAAATCTAAAATCATTTTGATAAAAGAACGTAAAATGTTTAACTTGGCTTTCTTAGAAATTGCTCACATCTGCTTATAATGATTCTAATTTATTCTGACAATGCATTTACTTAACTGAATGTGCAAGTGATGGCACCTTAAGCAACATACTATCTCTTAGGTTTTGTCAGTTTGAGAGTGAAGAGAAGCAAGTTAGGGAAAGAAGAGATTATTCAGCTTGTAGTTTGATATCTAAACTCAGGTATTCCCACGACCTTGAGCAGAAGCAGAAATGACTTTTTTTGGAGGAGGGGCTAAGAAGAAACAACAACAAATCCACCCAAACCTATTAAGTCTACAGACTAAGATATTTTCTGATAGGTGTTCACAAAACATCAGTTTCCTGAGATTTTTGTCAGATTGGTAGAGGTTGAGTGGGCTATCTTGAAATTTCTGTGGGCAAATGGACCCTAGGTAATGACTCAGGTTATACTACAGAAAAGAACTGCTTATATGAGTTCTATCCATTCTGTCTGGCTTCCAGATGAGAGGGACGGCAGTCCATCCACATGGGTATCTTGCTAGTGAGCTGGGCCATGTAAGGCCTATGGGCCAGGGCAGCTGCCTGGCAGCTGGTGATTGTAGGTCATTAAAGGGCCAAAGCAAGGCGCCTGTTTGAACTAAGTCACACACACTGGTTAGATCGAGTAAAGACCAGAGTCGCTCTCCACGTCAGCAAGCCAGACCTTAACGATGGACAATTTTCATATACTTAGAAGCAAATTTTTGTGAACCAGGAGGGTAACCACCATAAAGTATAGAGAAAAAAGTGTGATGACATCAAGCATTTGAATGATAAGATCATTCTCAGTGCCACGCTGCTTCTGGGCTGGTCATAGCTTTCCCTACGAGAGCACTGGCTCAGTGAAATAAAATGCAAGTCACAGATGGGAATTACAGATGTAATTTAAAGTTTTCTGGGAGCCACATTTTAAAAACTAGAAAGGAACATGAATTTATTTTTCATATATATCTTATTTAACTCAATATATTAAAAATGTCAGATATTTCAAAATACAATCAATATAAAATGAATAGGCTATTATACATTTGAAGTCTTATATTTTTGAGATCTGGGATTTAATTTACAATAACAGCACATCCCAGTGTGGACTAGGCACATTTCATGGACTGACTTGTATTAGCAGCTCCCATTTTAGACAGTGTTTATCTAAGACTTTAACTTATGTAGTTTTCTTACATAGCAGAGACTATTCTGGGCAGCCTGCTATTCATATTCCTTTAAAAGTTATACCTAGTTGTAATTTTAAAGGAATAAACTGGTCTTTGGGAGTGTTGTACATCAGATCTTTGTGCATTTAGCTAGTGGGAGTTAGTACCTTTGGCCTACCAGCTCTGGGGTACTTACAGCACCTGGTACTTCACTGTATCGGGCTGACAGTCTGGTATTGGACGCTGGTGAATTCTCAAGGGAATTCCTTTCTGTGGGAGCACGGTTGTGGCCGGCTAACCTCTCCTAGGTGACCACCCTGCCTTCCCCTACTACTTCTGTCTACTGTGTATTTTGAGCCCCCACAGTCCTCAGAGATTTAGAGTGCTGTGCCTCTTGGTGCAAATAATAACTTTTTGGGTAGCATTATGGTTTCCTGTCCAGCCAAGTAAAAATTACTACAAAAAATTTTTCTTGATCATAAATGCTAAAAGTATTGATTTACTGACTTATAAAGCCAGACATTTTCTAATGGTTCCTAGTCTGGGTAGAATATTTGGATCTGCTTATTTGATGTGCTATCCTCTGTGCTCAACCTAGAACTTTAAGGTGATTGTTGCCCCACACCAGGTCAACTACTCAGCCAAGTCAGTCATACTTTCCAGTAGAGTTCTACGGGAAGCTTGGTGCCGAGTAGCTCCTCCCTGCTCCCTTCATCAGTCCCTGTCCAGTGCGGGCTTCCCTCTCCTGCATGTGCTGCGTGTCACGGATCCCCTCTCTGCTGCTATTTCCTTTACTCTCACTTCTTGCCAGCTTAGCATTACCTCCTCTCTAGACTTAAAAACTTCCTCCCCTGAACTCTTCTGTCATCCCCTTGTACCTTTATTTTCCCAAGAATACATTTGTCCAACTTTCTCCTACTGACGTGCCTTAAAGCTGTGCTACATGAACTTAACCCCTCACCAGAATTACCTGGCTGTCTCTTTAAAATATGACTTTTAAGACTCTACCTACAGAGGCTGATGGGATTTGAGGGTGGAGATGAGAATGTTTATTGTAATAAACTCCCAGGGAGTCTGATGACAAAGTCAGCTTGGGGACCTGTCCTCTCACAGTGTTTGTTGAATGGAGGTTGCTCTGCCCTTCGACTCATAGAGGAACCAGAAAAAAGCAATATTTAGCTGTCCAGTCTGCATCTGGGTCATTGCTCTGGCACTATCTTTTGCAGCTTGTTGAATCACTCACTCTCCCTGAGTGGGCTCTTTGCTCTGGTCAAAGCTGGGTAACCCTTAGAGTGGGCTTAGGGTTCCTGCTTCTCTTTCTGACCCTCTTCTTGTCTCCACCTTGTTTTAATCTGACCTTTCCTCCAAAGCCTTTCCTCTGTAGCCTTCCCTGATTCCATATACTCTTTTCTTCCTTTCTCCTCCCACTTCACTCTGTGTCATTTAATTAATTCAGCCTTATATTAAAATCTGTCTGTGTGCTTGTCTTCTCACAAGACTCATTTGAAGAGGAAGGCTCTCTTTTCGATCTCCTTTAAATCCTCCAATCTGGAGTGTCCATATTTGCCCAAAGAGCTCATTAATCAGCATTGCTAGAAACAAACTGAAAGAAAAGAGAAACTCCCTCCCCACCCCTCTCATCTTTGTCCGGTACACCCTGTGATTCATGACACCAAACCGCAGTGAAGGCTCTTGGAAGAAAAATGAGCACATGGATCGCAAGTCGAATTGGTAAACAGACTGCACCAAACTGCATGAATTCAATATGCTAAGATTGCAGCAAACAAACTCAAGATATAGTTACTAATATATACCGGCACGCACAGTGATGGAACTGTCTAATGTGACAGGCAAAAACCTTGTTTACATTTGAGACTATTTATGAAATTTTGTATTTCATTCAATTACAAGCTAAAATGGAATTTTGGAAACATTACCAAACACTGTCAGTCTTCAACCTCCCTTTACCTTATTCGACCTCTTCTATCTTACTTCCCTTCAACCATAATGGGGGAAAATAGGAAATCAGCAGTTTTTTTTTTTAAACTCACTAACCTAGATTTTGCAGTCTATATTAGAGGTTCTATGTGACCACCCATGAAGGAACTCACAATGGACCATGGTTGTGGAACTTCAAGAGCCAGACACAAGGGCACCTCTGGACATCCTGGGCTCATCAGCATTTGTACTGTTGGCTACAAAACTGGGTTCTCAATTTCCCTCTGTTTGGGGTTACAATTCTTTTCAATAAATATGTCAACAGTTACCTTCCTCAGCTACTAAAAGACAGCAAGACCTCCCACTTGCCTGATATCCAGGTGGATGGTAACAATAATGCTTCTCTATCAGGTTCTGTGCTCAGTATGTGACTTAGTTAGCTCAGGGTAAGGTGAACTTATTAACGTAACTGGTAGTAGAAAGAATAAACTCTAAAAGAATAGGGAAATATCAGAGTTTATGCAGTATCTTGAGTCTTTCAGAAAACCATGAGGTTGTAGAAGACTAAAATTCTTTGCTCTGATGGGGTGATGATAAAGTTTTGGGTGTTTGCCACATGCTAGGCATTGTTCAAAACATTCTATGTCCTTCAATTTATCTCATCCTTCCAAAGCCTGATGAAGTAGGGTCATTATCCCTATTTCATAGGTGAAGAAACTGAGACACAGTGAGATTTCAGTCACTTTGGGTCACAAAGGAAGGAAATGGAAGAGCTGGGAGTGGATCCTGGGCAATCTAGTTCTAGAATCTTTGCTTTTATTCAGCACACATTTTGGCCTACTATGAAAGCAACTTCACCTCCATCAATAATATGTTGTCATGGTCACTCAGCATAATCTCCCGGACAGCTCACATCTACCAACCTGCCTTTTCAGTCAGTCATAGCTTGTCTCTGGAACTCAGCCTCCCCATTCACTTCAGCTTTCTGTTTCTAGAGTCTTAGGTCTTAGACTCCCTGCAACCCACCCAGACAGTGGTTTCTGGGAGTGACTCCTTCTTGGGCATTCAGATTGTTATAGGAGAACTGCTGTCCAGCTCTCAGGTCCCCCAGTGCCTCTCTTCACAAGGTAGTAGGACTGTGTCCTCTGGGAAAGGCCCACCCCTTGAAGGTCTCACTCACCTTTAATCCAAGGTCCAGCTCCCTCAGTGAGCGCTGGATCTCTTTAGTGAGGATATTCATCCGTTCACACTCCTGGAAAGCAACCACAATGTAGGGGGTGCGCTCCTCCACTTTAGCCATCAGCTCTGGGATGTTAAACTCATCTGTCATCCGCTCCAATATTTCTTCCAGAAGCGCCTTGACCTACCCCATAACAAAACACAGGGTGAAGACAGGGCTTCAATGTCCAGAGATTCCATTCCCCTGCAATGTGGTATTAAAGATGCCAATCATTCATCCCTGGCATAATGTCACTTGTTTAGGTCAACTGGGCCAGGAGTTGGTGATGATCACAGATGGTTTCTCCATAGGCTGACCAATTCCCTGTGACTTGTGTGGTGAACACAGATACCTTTTCAATAATTGGGAGTTAGAAAACCCAGAGACTGACCCAGTTATCTGTGAGACACTTAGATGTAGGGTGGTCATCTTGGACCATGTGAAGCTGAAGTGATAGGCAGCAGTGATGAGGGTATAGGTTTCCATTCTGAGTCTCCATGATGTTGTACTGGGTTTTCTACCCTTGGGTCTTAGAAGAATCATCCCCATCTATCATCTAAGCTTCCTGTGTTTTCCTCCTGTGGTGATTCCTTTGCCACACAAACTGTGCAGTAATTAGACTGTGAAGCTAGAACCACCAGGATCTCTCCCCTGGAAAGCTGGAATTGGGGAATGGAGATACTGGGTTATTTTGTGGCAAGCATTTAGAGTCTAGTCTGCCATTTTGAAGTAAATCAATAAGCCAAGAAGGTTTGTCAGCAGAGAAGAAAAAAGAAACAAGTGCAGTCATAGCAGAACATGAGGCTAGCAGACAGAGTAAGGAGGGAGAGAGTAAGCCAGTGAGTGAATGCCTACCCTTCCTGGTGTCATACAGGAGTGGATAGCTGCCATCTCTTTCCCCAGCTTTTCTTTTTTTAATGCAGTTTAATTCAGGCCCGCTTTTCAAAGTGGCCTGCAGGGGGCCTGCAAGCACGTGACTAAGGATAGCTTACTTCCTCTAGTCTCAGGTGGCAGAGGAGGGACCACCTGATGCCAATTACTCTGCCAAACACTTGATGTCCTAGGTCCCCTGCCCCAGCCTGATGTAAGCATAAAATCACCAACTTTCGAGTCAGGGTTAGTGAGAAATGAGAGAAATTATATTTTAAGTAAAGTGAGAGGAATTATATTTCAAATGTAGAGCAGAATGTGAGACTAAGCAGTTCTTTTGTAGAACATCAAAAATATAAGTTGAATATCCTTAGTGTAAAGGTTTTGTTATTGTTTGGCATTGATATATAGCTTTCATTTAATTTTTGAGAAGACATTTTATTTTTGAAATAAAGTACAGTGAGTCCTTACTTAACCTTATCAAGAAGTTCAACTTTAGCAAAATGATGTATAATGAAACTAATTTTAGCATCAATGAATTAATATAAACAAGAGTTACAATCTTCCAATATATTCTTAGTCATAAGAACATTACCAAACCTCTAATAAAAACCTAAAGTACTTCTAATATTAACCAATGACTTGTAATCATTATTCATTATCCAGCCATTCCAGCTCAGGATGGTGGGTAGCAGAGTCTCTCATGGCAACTCAGGATGTAAGGCAGGAACCAAACCTGGACAGAATGCCCTTCCACTGGCACTGATATTTTATTGATTTATTTTTTTGATTATACACACACACACACACACACACACACACACATAATTTAAATCTTTTACATCATTGTGTATTCCCCACAAAATTCCCACCACCAATTCACCCATGAACCATCACCCTAGTCCCTTGTGCACTTCTCTTCCCTGTTTTGATCCCTTTTCCTCTCTGGCCCCTCACAGATCATCTCTTATTTATGGTTGCCTGCTAGTTTTATTGTTTTTATTATTATTATTATTATTGCTACTGTTTTTTCCCTGATCCTTATTTGTTTCCCCTATATTTCTCCTTATAAGTGAAACCATTTGATATTTTTCTTTTTCATTCTGGCTTATTTCACTGAGTATGATCCCTTCTAGCTCTATCCATGTTGCTGCAAATGGCATGAGTTTATCTTATTTTTGATTATTGAATAGAATTCCATTGTGTATATATGCCACATCTTCTTGATCCAGTCATCAATTTTGGGGTATTTGGGTTGTTTCCATATCTTACCTATTGCAAATAGTGCTACAATAAACATAGGGGTGCAGTTATCTTTTTGGATTAATGTTTCTGTGTCCTTAGGTTAGAATCCTAGGAGTGGAATTGCTGGGTCATATGGTAGTCCCATTTTTAGTAGTTTGAAGAAACTCCACAAAGCTTTCCATAGTGGTTGGACCAGTTTGCATTCCCACCAGCAGTGAAGAAGAGTTCCTTTTTCTCTACATCCTTGCCAACATTTGTTGTTGCCTGTTTTTTCAATGTGCCACACTATTTTCTCATTGACATGAATGCTTAATTTGTCATAATGCTTATCAACGTTTACTATTTACTTTTTGGGTCACAAATGATATCACTGACATGTGAAAATCATAAGACACAAACCTGCCAATGAAGCATCAGTATCTATTTCAAAGTTAGTCTTTATTTTAAAGCCTGAGCCCAAAACAGGTCCTCATCTCCTCTTGTGAAAATACCTCTTCCTCATTATTTTGGGGGTTCAGCCACTAGACCCAGCCATGGCCCCAGGTAAGTCCATCAGATTATCTTTCCCAGGAATATGAAATCTGGATCTCAAATCTGGGATTCAGGTACAGAAACTGGCTGCAGCCCCTAATAGGATGAGGTACCTTCTTTCTCCCAGGAAGCCTAGAGTAATTGCGGTTTCTATTCCTTCTTAGGTTGATTCCTTTGATATAGTGAACTATTTCTTGCCTATATCAGCTAAATTAGTCTCTGTTGCTTACAACAAAGGAACCCTGGCCGAGTTAATACAGTTCTGTTAGGCATTACCCATGGGAGTTTAAGCAAGTCATTTAAACCTCAATTTTCTCATTTATTAAAATTTCCAAGAGCATCTTTCTCCACCTCCCTCTCTCCCTCTTTCTCTCCCTCTTTCTCCCTTCCCTCCCTCATCTCTCTCTTCCTCCCAGGACTAATATGAAGATCAAATCACATGAGTTGATAAATGTGGTAGCATCTAACAGCTATAAAGAACTATATCAATGTGAAGTATTATTAATATTCACTTTGCCTTGTATTGTTAACATACAATACATTCTCCAGGAAAAGAGCTGATGTTAGAAAAAGAAAGTAAAAAACTCATCACCCTGTCACAAATGGATCTCGGGTGTTGTCATAGCAAAAACTGAAATGGAATTTTAATGGTACCTGAAAGCTGCTGCTAGGGGTGAAGACAAATGGCTAAAATTACATCATATTTCTGTCTCTGGAGTTGAATTTGAAGAAACAGCCCCGTATCAGTGAGCTGCCATTTGGGCATTATTCACAAAGAGATGAAAAGATAGTCTGGAGGCACTGTTCCAAAACACACTGGACATGGGGAAACAGTTCTGCTCTGACATTTATCAGATGGAGGAGGAGCTGGAGGGCAGGTCTGAGGAGGAACAGACAGTTAGGGAAGGGAGTGGATCCAGAGACAAAAAGGGCCCATTATGCTCAGAGAAGCCCAGGCGCCCCTTCCTACAGAGGGAGTGAATTCCCAGGGATGTGATCTATTTTAATTCACAAGCAAATAAAAATTTAAACATTACAAATCCATATGGTATTAGAAAAAAATCCTTCCATAATTTTGTTTTTTCCTCCAAAAGGGGAAAAATGACTATTAATTTTTAGGTTTATAACTTCTGCAGATGTCCTTCAATGCATATAACTCAATTCCTGTGTTCATATATCACCCATCTATCTATCCGCCCATCCATTCAATATGTTGTGTGTTTTTTTTTCTCCCCCTCATCCTCATTTCTTTCTATCACTAATAGAATCATTGTACACATAGCTTTTCCAGCTTGCTGTTTTTACCTTACAGTAAATCTTGGACACAATCCCTTGTTATTACACATGTATTTTGCTTTGCTTTATAAACTAGCATATATCATTCCACTGTTTTGACATGCCATAATTTATTGAATAATTCTCCTACTGATGGATATTTGGTCTGTTTATCATTTCTTCTACTATAAACAACCCTGCAATTAATTTATATTAAATTTAAATATATCATAAAGCCTGCTTACTTTAGCATTTCCACTGTTAAATTCCTATAGAATTATAAGTATAAAAATATGAACATTTTAGGTTAGTAGCTATTGTCAAATAGGCTTGTAATTTAAACCTTCACCAATGGGGATGGGAATGCCATTTCCTTATGCTGTCACCACTGGAGGTTATCACACTTTAAAATCTTTACCATGAGGTGAAAGACAGTATTTCACTCGACTTCATTTAGTTTTGAATCATGTTGAGAATATTTCAGTTTTTATTGTCCATTCATAATATGTGGCTATTTTTAGTGTCTTTTTTTTTTTTTTGGCCTTCTTTTGCTCCCTGCCTCAGGTTCCAGATCTGAGAACTCTTTGTCTATTAGCAAATCTGCTCACTCCCATGTGTGTTGCACTGAAGCTCCCCTGGTTTGACTTTGTTCATGGAGTTTTTGCTTGGCAGGGCCTAGGGTGGTGACAAGGCTTGGGGAGGTGGAGCAACTCTTGGGGGTGAAGAGCAAGCATGTTAAGGCTGCACCCATTTGTGTGATAACTGGTCTCTGCTGTGTACTGCCAATCAGTCCTGAGGAGAGGGGTCTCCGTCTGCACTCCCTATGCTCCCCAGAATCATGTCCAACAATTCCCACCATGTACCTTTTCTTCTCTTGTGGCTCCAACTCCATCTCTGGCTTGACTGTCCCGGGGCTGCATCTCCAGCACCGTGCGAAAGAGCTTTTCTGACGTCTGGGTCAGGAAGCCAATCTCTGCATTTGGGTGGAGGCCGTAGAGATAAGGTGACTCTGGGGGCAGCTCGGCATCAATGTACTGGAAGTCAAGGGCAAACTCACTTAAAAGCCAATCAAGGTGTATCTCCCATCTCGCACTGTGACTTGTTGTCTGAAGGGCAGGCACAGGCCAGCACAGACCTCAGGTACTGGTGCGCCTTGGTGAATTCACCTGGCCCTCCAGGTGAATGCTACTCACCAATTCTGTTGATGTCAGCATGCTCTACACCTGTTAGTGCACAGCTTTCCCATTTGCCTTTCCTTGACATCATCCATTTTAGTATGCCACACCAGTTTTCCAGAACTTTCACATTTATGAGATCATTCTCTTTTTCAGGAAGCTTAGCTGATTTTATCCAACTCCAATCTCCCCCTTCCTGCTGCACCCTGACATGGGCCTGTCCCTCCACACACGAGGAGTCCTTCAGAAATACTAATCCCTACCTGGTACTTTTCACTCAAGTTCTTCTAGAATCCAAGCCTCCTTCCCCTTAAATTCCTTTTTTCTCCCTTATAAGTCAGGGATGATAGAACTAAATGCAAATATGGAGCCTCAGAAAGGGGACAGGAGAAGGGGCTAGGACACCGGCATGGGAGCTTTGGTGGAGGATGGGTGGAGAATGTGCACATGTGGAAAAGTAAAAATGTATTCCCAAAGTCATAGAGACATGAAAATTACGACAAATTAATTAAAAATGAGGAAAAATGCATGTAAAATCAATGTGTGTGTCGTGTTGTAGTTTGAAGTGAGTTTTACAGTGAACTGGTGGGTTCATGCTCCTGACGAAATGTATTCAAACTTAAAAATTCAAAAATAGTTTGCCACCCCATTGAGCACAGTCTGCCACCCCTAAATGTCCTCCCCACCTTTTACAGCTCTTTTTTCCCGCTGAGTGTTCTCTAAATACCCCTTCCCAATTCTTTAGATTACAGTGAAAAGATATCCCTCAAGTTTAGCTCCTAATTTGATTGTGATGATTTCTCAATGTTTGCAACAGCTACTCATTCCTTAAAGACAAATTTGTGTGTGTTTATTTTTGTATTTCTTCCAACACCTAGAACACTTTTGGACTCTTGGTAGGTGCCCTACAACCATTTATTAACTGAAAGGTTAAAGAGAGGGCCAAGGTAAAGGAGTATCACCCTCATTCTTTTGGAAGTTGTGCAAACCGTTATTGTTGCCCAACACTCAACAGTCTCCGACCGAATTGCTCCATGGACACTAGGGGACGCTCTTACATAATTTTCTTGACTAAAGCTACTTTTGGTCAAGTAACTTGTTTTTGAAATTCCTCTCATTTTCTTTAAAGAAATTGTAATTTCTTCTCATAAGTCCACTTTTCTGAATCTCTTGACTTTTATGACTTACTCTATTAAATTTTATAAATTAAAAAAATTTTAAACTTGTAACTTAAGGAACTAGTATTTCTCTTAAGTTTGGTATTTCAGAATTCTTTTAGGCAGGTTCAAAAGTAAAGCCATAAAAAGGTGTTTTAAAAAATGACTATATATATATATATATATATATATATATATACATACATATATATTTCCATGGCAAGTCAAATAGGCAAAGATGATCACCTCAAAAATAGCCATAGTAAGAGTAAAATAAAAACCCAAGGTAACAGGAAGAAAAGACTCCATGAGAATGCCTTTTCAGCCTGTGGAGCTAGGAATGTAAGCTGGTATTCATAGCAACCAACGGAGATCAGCTGGGGGGAGGGCTCTATCCACAGATCATGTCCTTCTGAAGATATTTAGAATCCCTAGTATAAACTTTTCCAAAAGTTGTCTAAGTTCTTGCCTGAAATTTTGCTCCTAATGGCTTTGTCAATACGCTGAATGAAAACAATCAAATAAAGCCCCAGATGTTATTTGTAGAAAAGAGCAACAAATAGAATTATTGAACCAAACATCAAGAATGAAATCTCCAAAGGCTCAATTTTATCATTGATTTGAAGCTAGAAATCCTATCTCTCAAAGGGAGCAGGGTGAACTTGGGGCTGAGAGCCAGACTCTGTATCAGCTCAGCTCCTTAACGATTCTTCCCTGCCCTGGTGACCATCTCCCGCTGAGCAGGGCAGCACAGAGCCCGCGTGAGCAGCATCCGGCATCATGAGGAAAGAGCAGCTTTACCTGATGGTAACCATTGTAGTCCATGTTGCCTGGAAGTGGGAACCCTGGGGCCAGGGACAGCTCTCCTTCCAGCATTTCGGGCTTAATGAATTCCTCCAGGTAGGTTCTGCAGAGTCTCCTGTCCCAGTCATCTGTGATATGGCCCCCATACATGATCTCTCCAAAGAGATAACGCAAGTCATCATAGGGGACCTGAGAGATGGGAAAGAAAGCAGTTTCGTCACAAAGGTGGTGAGGCTGGCCCCACATGTGGGCAGAGCAAAAGCCACAAGATGGGATGCTTCCTGAGACAGGGAGCAATATTTTACTCACTTGCAAGCCCCAACGCCCAGCAGCATTGGGCACATGTGAGAGCTCACTAAATGCTTGAAGAATTACATGATGAGATGAGGCGAGACAAGTTCAACCCTCTCACATCTATGCCTTCTCTTATTCATGGCCATTAACTGTGGCAATAAAGTCAGGTTATACGAACAAGTCCTTTATTTAAATAGACGGATGTCAAATGGAGGAAAGCAAGGACTAGGGCTCTTTTCTAATTTCCTGCCATAATTAGCATATTAATAAATTGCCATCTTCGAAAGTTCAGAGCAAATGAAATATAGCATGCAAGTTCCCTGGTGCTGAAGGTAGGGAGGGAAGCTATTTGGGGAAAGCATTGAGGCAGTGCAGCAGATGAAGGGAATGATGTGTGAGGGGTGGGCTTTCGAGGACCCTGGAGCTGAAGGCAGAGAGAGATTTCAGGGTATCCAGGTCTCATCTCCCCACTTGCCCCCCCCAGAAAGAGGAGGTGACCTTGCTGATGCTGTCTGTTTGGCTAATGAACCAGAAGAACCTAGATGGTGTGGATATTCCTTCAAGTGGAAGAGGATGGATTGTGAGTGCAAGTTTTCTTTGAAATGCAGATATCAGAGAATAAGGGAGATGAGGTATATCAAGACTTCGGCTTCTTCTCCCACTTCAGCAAGACCACACCTATTAGAGGAGCTGTGTGCCCCAAGAGAAGTTCTGGGTGCTTGGCTAATTCAACTGGGAACTTGAATCAGGTAAGCATGGAGCCTCTTCCTGCCAATCTACAGTCACGTGCAATCTGGGATTGCCCAGGGGTCATCTGGGGTTCCTTGGCATGAGAGCTTAAAGGACCTGCTCACAGCATGTGTGAGTCACTAGCTTGTTTTCTGAGCTTTCTTGGTTCTAACCTCACCAGGTATCCTCAGCCTCACAGAGATCCTGGAGTTGACTAGTTGGCTAATTTAAAACTTGTACTTCCTAACTCCACTTGTACCTTCCTTGGTATGTTCCTGCTGATAAGGCATCATCTGAGAGGTGGCCCTCCCTCCTGACACCCCTGAACTGCTGGGGCCCTTTACCTTTGCGTTGGCCTCCAGGAAGTTGTAGAGCACATTCACAGAGATGGTAAGGTCCCCTGTGTTGAAGGGGTAAGAACGATTCCACCCCTGGGGCCCAAACTTGCGCCTTTCTGCCACCACCGCGTGAAAGTAACAAAGAGCAAAGAGGATGCTTTTAAATTCTGTCTCCCGGGAACACATCTCCAGGGTATCCTGAAAGGAAAGCATGGCTTGGAATGTTAGCACAGAGCCACTGTTACACAGGGCGGGTTGGGATGTGGTGATGGTGGCGGGAATAGTTTCTCTGTGTCGTGGTCAGGCTTCAAGCTACAGTGAGGCTGCAGATTGTATTATGATTTGGTTTGGGAGGCCCTTGCTGAGTTTAGAATCTGGGTTAAGGTTTAGATTCAGATTATAATGGGGTTTTAAGGTTATAGATTATGCATGTGAATGTGCTAATTAAATTCCTAAGCATAGTTACCGGAAAGCAGTAGTGGGCAATGGGAGTGTTGTGAGGTTTGTCACACTAATGTCACATTGTGCTAGGGTGTGGGTGAGAACTCCCACAGCATCATCTCTAATTTCTTCCCTTCCTACCATGTTTTTCTTGTCCTTTGTTGAAACTTAGTAGGTGTAATTATTGCCTATGTGACTGAGGAATCCTCAGCTCATCTGTTGGGGGAGTGCTGGAAGGAGGAAGATGGAAGTGGAGCCCGAGAAACAGGAAAGCTGTGTGTTCCCCTTTTTCACTGCTCCAATCAACCTGACAGGGCTGATCAGACACGTGGAAACATGGGCACGGAGGCATCCTAGCTGTAGGGATGAAGAAGGGGGACAAACATGAATCATGGAGGGGGGATGAAAAAAGCCACATACATAGAAAAGAGAAGTGGGAGATGGTCCAGAGGAAGGCACTGCAATTGTGTTTGGTGGATTTTAAGGGGGGTGGTGGAGATGGTGGAAGGCGAGAGCCTACATTTTGAAGGGATGGTGGAATCCCTGGATTATTTGGAATTAAAAATATTTTTCTCTAAATGAGACCCTCTTTGTTCAGGAAGGAGCAAGGTATTTTAGGTAGAGGCCTAGAGAGGCACTTTAAAGCTCACACCAATTGGACTGAAGATGGAACCCTCCAAGGAAGAAGCAACAAGAAAGGATGTCTTTCTGGGAAAATAAAATAGGCCAGAGTTGCAGACTTTGTGTAAGTGCTACTTTAGATTAGGAGTTGGCCACCTATGGACTTGGCCTCAGTTTTAAATAAACAGTCCACAATATGAGTCTTGGAATTCTCAGTAATGGTAGCCTGTATGTGTGCCTTATACCTTGATATTCTTAGTCTCTCTGGAGCAAAATATTCCTAAACTTGACTGTGCATGAGAATCACTTAGAGGACTGGTTAGAACACAGATTCCTGGGCCATACCCCAGAGATTCTGATTCATGAGGTGGGGCTTGAGAATTTGCATTTCTAACAATTTGCTCCTAGATGATGCTGATGCTGTTGGTTTGCAGGCCACTCTCTAGGAATCTAACATGATTACATTGCAAGTCCAGAACCCACTATCTGATACTTGAATTATTTGAACCTGTTTTACTCAAAATGCAGGCAGAGGTCAACTGCTATCATCTGAATATGATTGTATTGTTTATTCAATAAGTATGTTTACTCAACAAGCATGTGACCAGTAATATAGCTTATTATAGCTTCTTCATGTTGAAATATTTAGTTCACGTGTAGACTTGCAGAAACTTTTCCCTATACCTCTTGCCAAAGAAAGACCCTAAGATTGGCTCTCCCATGAGTGTCTGGGCATTGAGAATGGAGTTGTATTCAGTGGACACTGGGTGGAGGTCAATCATAAAGAGAACAAATGTTGCCCACATGGAGCACTGTTCCACAGTGCAGCCAGCACCCTGCTCCACTCCCAGTGTCCTGCTCTTCTCCCACCCAGTTGAATTAGTTCTTTGCGAGGTGGGGTGCTCGTGTCCCATCCCAGGGCCATACCTGAGTGAAATTGTCCAGCGCCTTGTGCAGGCTGGCATGCATGCCTGTGGGAGGCTCGTTGGTAATTTTAATGGAGTTCTCCAGGATGCCCTGGGGGATGATGTGACCCTCAGGGGAGGGCGCAGGCTCTGCACTGATGAAGACTCTGAATTCTGGGTGGCTGTTCTCACTATGCTCCTCCAGCTTCTTTTCCAGGGTGCTGAGCCACTTGGCTACCAGGTGGATGTTCTGGTGGGAAAGAAGGGCCCCCGACATAGGACTTCACTTAGTTCTGTTAGCAATAGGCATCAGAAAGGCAGCTAGAGAAGGGACCAGTCCTTAGTCTCAAATACATTATAACCTGAATTTTGGCATTCCTAGTAAGGGGGACTAGTATCCTGCAACTGAACCCTATCTTTGATATTCTGGGGCTTTTTAGAGCAGATTTGTGGGCCTCACTCCAGAGTTTCTGAACCAGTGGGCCTAGGGTAGGGCCTGAAAATTTGCACTTCTAACAAGTTCCCAGGTAATGCGGATGCCACTAGCCTAGGGGTCACACTGGAGTCTAATGCTTAGTTACATTCCAAGTTCAGATACCACTGTCTGACACCTGGATTATTTGAAACTGTGATCTTCAGAAGTGGAACTCCTGGACCAGCAAAGTTAACACTACTTGGGAGCTCATTAGAAGTGCAGACTCACAGGCTCTGCTCAAACATATTGAATCAGTGTATTTTAATAAGATCCTCCAGTGGTTTGTATGCATGTTAGAAATTGAAAAGCACCGATTTAAACTCCTTCTAGCTAGCTCTTTTGACTTCTCTCTCCCAGCCTCCAAACCATTCAGCTAATTGTTGCCAAACTTATCTTCCTAAAACACACTGAGTCATTGCTGCTCGCAGACAGCAACAGCACTCCCTACTCCCAGCACAAGCTCTTCTGTCTGGTTTTTGAGTCTTTCTTTTCTCCCTGATGGATTCCTATCTGGCTGTCTAGCTGAACCTACCTTCATTTCTTAGAACTACTTTCCAAATGCACCTTTCACTTTGATGAGGATAGACACTTTGCTTCATTGCAATATGCTTCATTATGATGGCTAGATAAAAGTGGCTCAGTAAATATTTGAGGAAGCCTGCTCCCAGAGCCTTAAACACACAGATTGTCGCTGAGCACAGTACTCTGGCTACAGCTCTCATCTCTGAGTGCTGCTTTCTCTTCTATAAAAGAAATAACAATAATATTTGCCATGCTTACTTCACAGAATTGTTGCAAATAACCAAAGGTGATGCATTTAAAAGGACTTTGTATACTGTAAAATGCTCTGTAAGAGTTAGCAGTGGTTGTTGAAGTGAAAATTTGTTCAAGATTTCATTTATAACCTTTCTATTGAAGAGATTTCAGCTGGCTGCCTTGTGAGCCAGGGTTCCTGTGAGCCATGCAATTCCAGGGACCCACAAGTGGGTAAGTGATACATCTTTGGGAATTCTGGCTTCTGAATTTAATCTCAGAAACCACATCAGCACAAGGAGAGGGAGTCCTGGCGGCCAGTGGGGCTGGGTGGGGGTGGGGGGAAACATGCTCTGTTGCCTAAGGGATGGAGCTCTTCAAGATGCTAGTGTCCAGAGGGCAGGGAGGTCACACCCTCCCAGCACCATGTGATTCATGTGGAAGGAAGCAGAGTGCCAGCCACTGCCATTGTTTCTCCTGAGATGCCCACAGTTGCTGGAAAAGACATCTTAGGGAATGGCAGATCCCTCAGCTGCTAGGTATTGAATGAATGATGAGATAATTAAAGATGAAGATCCAGCAGCAAGATGTGGTACGTGAATAATCAAAGCCAGAATGGGATGGGAGTGACTGTTTTTCCATTTATTCTTTCTTTCATTGATTTCTGCATTGATTATTTTTGTTGAGCGTTTTCTGTGTTCAAGGTAGTGCTCTGGGTGCCAAAAGGTAAGTAAGAATGTTTCTTTTCCTAAGGAAATGTAGTGAAGGGCAGATCCATGTAATAAATCATTTCAACATGGCCAAGGTCACTCTAATTTAGGTGATTGCATGGTGCAACAGGAGACAAGAGAGTAAGTCACTTGTTCTGGCACAGCCCAATACTGATACAGTTGCACAAAACAGGAATAAGAGGCCATAACCAGATATTTGATTTCTTGCAATTTATCTGTGAATTTACCAGTGGTAGTTGTTTCAGATTACCAAGTACCAACATGAACTCTCAATAAACAGTCTAGGTTCTGACCTGTAATAAAGATTGTATAACAGAGAACACAGTAGAAAGGTCCATCAGAAAAAAGTTTGGTGAAATGTATGGAAAGAGATCAGCAGCTAAAAAAATCCAGCTGCCTCTACCTTCAACTGAATACCAACTTCTTGAGTTTATACCAAAATAGGAATCAACTTCTTTTTTTTTTAAAGATTTATTTATTTAAGCTGGGGTACAGGCCAGAGGCATGGAGTGGCGAGAGAGCTCACCAGAGAGAGTGGGGAGCAGAACAGGCAGATCAGAAATACACTGCTGAGGGGAGCAGCGGGCAAGGCAGGAGAGGTCTGCCACGCCATGTGGGAATCTCCCCGGCTGGGCGTTGAACTTGCATCACTGCTGATGACAGCTCCACAGCGCAGCACTTAACCGCTGCGCCACCAGGGAGGCCCTCAACTTCTTTTTTAAAGTGAATTTATTTAAACTGCTGAGAATAGCAGGAACACAGCAGGGTGGGGAGCAAAAAGAGTTATTGGGAGTAGGGTGAAGAAGAGAATAAGAGAGAGAATTGGAAGGAGAGAAGACTAGGAAGTGAAGAGGGTAAGGATGTAGAAGGAAAGGCAGGCAAAGGGAAGAGAAGACAGGTGCCCAGAGTTTGTGATGTGAGATCCAAACAGGTATGGGATCAAGAGATCAGGGCAGAGGGGGTGTACCTGCAAAATAACCCAGTGACCCTTCTTGGCAGCTAGGTCCAGCGCAGCTTCAGCCACTACCTCCTGTCCTTGCCCCAAAGACACGTTGTGAAAGTTCCGATTGTTGAAGGTATATCCCAGTTTTTTACCTAAAAGAAGTATGTTGTTATTGTTATCTTTTGTGTCTAATGATCTATGTTATTTATTGTTCATAAGTTCACACACACCTCTATATTGCTCTCAAACACAGACATGCCTGAATCCACGCACCAAACCTCATATACTGAGGGGGTTACATCTCCCAGTTTTCTGTTTTCAAATAAAAGAATGTAGTTCTTTACACCAAAATTGCTTCACCCCACCCTCTTCATGTAATCCATAAAGAATGGGCAGTAGTGCTGGTGCTCTTCTGTTCAGTTTCCTTTTGAGGCTGGCATTGGTCCATTGCCTAGAGTGCTGATGTAAAAAGTTTCAGAGTATCAAGTATGTGGAGATGGCTTCTTCCAACTTACTTTGTTTCTCTGAATATATATTTTCCTTGTATCTCTACTGGAAGATGTGACCAGAAATAGTTCTGGCTTCCCATATTTTAATGACATATTAACCTCCCTTGCTATTCTCAATACATAGAGAATTTTATTTCTTCATTTTGCATGCATCAAATTGAAGAAAGACAAGAAGGGACTTGGTTGTACAGGTGTGCAGTAGGATATATCTTGATGACATCTGTTGGGTGTTGCTGGTGTTGGGAATGGAGTAATGGAATAAACAACTAGCACAACAATGTCTCTGAAGCAAGACCAATGTTCATGAGTTGGTCTCTGTGTGAAAAGCTTCACACAAAGAAATGACCTTAATACAGAGGACCAATTCTGCTTTGATATCAGGTATTAGCTCAATATAATAAAATTGTATAATACTCTTGAGACAAAAGGATCATAAAAATGTACACTACCATGAAGGAATCATCAAGTAATTTTTCTAGAAAAGTGAAGTACACCAGAGAGAAGAGGAGATATTGAAAAAGAGAATAATAATAATAATCTGTACTTAAAACTTAGTTCCAAGAGAACTAAAATTAAAAATTTGATACTTGTGCAAGAAATTAAAAAGAGCTGTCAATATTAGCCATTTCTTTTCCTTCAACAGAACCAGACAAAGCAAGATCATGACTTTTTGTAGATAGGAATAGTTATTACAGATTTAATGGAGATGAACCCAAGAAATAACTTTATTAAAGTCTATAAATCTTAACTGGCAATAGATTTGATGTCAACCTTAGATTCAGCAATATAAACAACCCATTCCAGAGAAAACACGAGAATAAAAGGTGCCGGGGTTATTAGATAGCTCTGGTGATGTTTCTACTCACGAAAGAGTCCATTTCTTTTTTATTGGCCTGAGAAGGCTATGAAAAGAGGGGTTTAATAGAGACTAGAATGAAAACTACACATTGGAGAGACTGTTAGGGGCAATGTCCAGCAGAGCACAGTCCAGCTAGGATCAGTTTGCATTAATCTAGACGTTAGGCATGATGAGGAGTTTGAAGAGAAAGAAAATTAATCTTAGAGATGCTGAGAAGAGGGCAAGTTTATGGGACTCATACTCAGCCAAAGATGACCTAGCACATGCCAACCTTGTGATATGCTGAGGCAACCTTGCAGAATCCTTTCATTCACAGTTTTGGGATTTTTCAAGATGCCTTGCTGGGTCATCAGCAAGCCCCTCTCATCAGCTATGTTTTCTTGAGGCTTCACCTTCTTGTTTTATGCTAGGCTCCCATGCCTTTATCCCCACTGCCTTTGACTCATCTTTCTCTTTCAGATTTCCTTCCATCTCTCCGCATGATTTTGTCACCTGGAACCCTGACCCACTGTAAACCCATCTTCATGGAGTGTTCTACCTTTACCCTCTTTGAGGGCACTGCAATATCTGTGGACTTCTTTCCTGTTCTACACACCCAAGAAACTGGGAAAAAGAGAAACATTTTTCTAGACTTCTCTTACAACTTGCATGTTATTTCTTCTCATAGAAAAACCCATTCTTTTTTGAAGCAGAAAGCATGTGGTTATATTATTTACTAACTTTTATTGTCTGCCTTCTACCAACTTACTTAGATTCACTTTTACTAGGGACTCTGGAACAAAGGAAGTCGGTTCAAAATCCTGCATACTTTCTGTTTCATCATTACCATGGTAATTTTAATGTCACTATGGATGACTAAGAGAGCATCCAGTGTCATGCTTCCTCATCTTCAAGGAACTTAACTCCATTCCATTTCTGTCACCCACTCTGTCCCACTGGCTACCGCCCAGGGTTTTATTATCACTGAGAACTGTCTAATATCTGCAGCACTATTCTCTCATATTTACCCATGGCTACTAGTCTCTAGTTTCCAGGTTGTCCACTCTCTTCCTCCCTCCTCACCTATTATCATTCTACTTCAGGTAAATGTCCAGTCCATTGACAACTTTTTTTTTTAAGATTTATTTATTTATACATACAGCTGGGGTACAGGCCAGAGGTGTGGAGTGGCGAGAGGCTTCACCAGAGAGAGAGTGGGGAGCAGAATAGGCTGATCAGAAATACACTGCTGAGGGGAGCAGCGGGGCGAGGCAGGAGAGGTCTGCCGCACCATGTGGGATTCTCCCCGGCTGGGCGTCGAACTTGCATCGCTGCTGCCGACAGCTCCACAGCCCAGCACTTAACCGCTGCGCCACCAGGGAGGCCCCTCTTTTTTTTAATATATATATTTTTTAAATCATGTGAACACTGATTTATAAAATCCCCAACTGCACTGTTTCTTCTATTTCTGCATTGCCCAACTTTTATAAAATCTCAACTCTGGATGAATCTAAGCGTTATAAAAAAAATAATGTGTTTGGTGAATTGGAACCACTATTAATTCATGATTCTCAATCTCTAGCTTGTTTGATAATCTTTTCCATGTGTCCAGAAATCGTCTATGTTGCTCATTACCCTTATTCTTAAAATTTCCTAGTGGAACCCATTCTTCTCACACTCAGCAATTTGCATTACTTTCCACTTCCTTTTTTTTTTTTCAGTTTCTTATTTTTTACTTTCTACTTCCTTGAGAAAACATGTGTCATAGTGTAGAAATGCCTTCAGTTACTGCCTTTTTATCTGCATTTCTCCATATCCTTATTACATCTCTATCCCTGCACCTCCCCAGTCAATGGAAGAGTTGTCCCCTCCCCCACCTATCACTCATCTATTCTCTAAATCCCCTCTCTTCTTTCTTTTTAATCTTCAATTTATTTACTCTCTTTCTCTCTGGCACATGCACAAATAAGTCTCTCTCAATACAAATTACAATCCTCTGCCTGACTTGAAGCCACTCTCTAAAGACTGTACTTACTCCAACTTACTATCTTTCAATTGGTTCTTAAAGGAAAGAGAATGGGGTCAGAAACGATGGAAAGGAGACTCCAAGCAAAGTGTTGATAACCTGACTGCAAAGACACTAAATTGAAAACTGTGTACACAAACACACTGCATAGCAGGCCTATAAAAACCTAAGTGAATTTAAATTCTGACCAGAACATTAAAAAGAGAAAGAGGAGGGAATGGAAGGCAACCATAGTACAAAGTTTCCTTCTGACCAGAAAATGGAAAAAATATAATTCATTTTGTTAAAGTCAGATAATTGAGCGAAGGAAGATAGACACAACGGGTAAAAAAAGTGGAACCACTTGTGGTAAGTCCCACATCATTAAATACCTAATTTAATTGCAGCTTCAACCCCTCCCAAAATTGTAACCTTAACTAGTCAGTCTGGAATTTTCTGATCAACATTAGCAAGGTAATCACTTTCTTATTCCTAGAAAAGTTGGCATTGCCTGAAATAATCTACTTTCTTATTTATCTTGCCCTCTCCTGCCTAGAGAGGTCTTACATTTTGCACAGTTCTTTGGAACTTCCTTTTACTTGCTAGATGGGATCCTGCCTGATCTGATAAAGCCGACTAGATCTTCAAATTTACTCAATTTTTTAAAATTCTAATGAGACCACGTAATATCATGCTAGAGTGAAGTGAAAGAAAAACTAAAGATGCCTGCATCAAGGATAGAAAGAGGAGGTCCTCTGCTGAGAGACCTAAAGACAAAGCTATGCTTTGAAAGATGTGACAAAAGGTTGTAAAGGAAAGAGAAAACTAATCAGATTCAAAGAACAGGTGAATTATCATCATTATTACAATGCTACTGTACTTCTAATGCATCAAAATCTTTCCACGTCTGAGATTTCATTTTTATCCTCAAGGTATCCCTAGAACGAAGGGATTGCAGGTGATTGGAAACAAGGGAGAAGTAAATCAAGTAAAAGCAAAAATAAACATACAAAAAGGAAGAAGGTGATGAGAAGAGGCAAAAATTAAAGTACAATTAAAAGATTAACCCAAGAAGGCAAGAAGGAAAGTCACAGGGGTGGATGACAGTAGATTTCATGTTAAAATAGAGTTTAAGAAATGTGGATGGAATTTTCTTTTCCTCTTCCTCCTTCTCCAAAATTGTGATGGGAGAAAAATCTTGAAGGATGCTAAGAAGCACAAAAGTGCCCAAAAGCATAGACTCCTAACCAAGGGTTAATGGGTGAGCTTCAGGGACTTAGAGAACTCCCCAGTAATATACAGAATTTTATCTGTACATTCATACATTTGGGAGTGGTGGTGGAATGAGGATGAGGGAACACATTTTTTTATATATGTATTTATTATTATTTGTATCTTTTACATTATTGTGTATTCCCTGTGGATTACCGACCACTGATTTGCCCGTGAACCATCACCACAGTCCCTTGTGCTCCCCTCTCCCCCATTTTGAACCCTTATCCTCACTTCCCCCTCCCTCACTGAATATCTCTCTCTTATTTGGTTTCCCTAAATTCCTGTAATAAGTGAAACGATTCGATATTTTTTCTCTTTCTTTCCGGCTTATTTTGCTGAGCACGATCCCTTCTAACTCCATCCACGTTGCTGCGAATTGCATGTGTTTATCTTTTTTTGAATGCTGAATAGTATTCCATTGTGTATATACACCACATTTTCCAATCATCTATTTTTGGGTATCTGGTTTGTTTCTATATCTTAGCTATTGTAAACAGTGCTGCAATAAACATACAAGTGCATGCATCTTTTTTGATTAATGTTTTTGTGTTCTTTGGGTAGATTCCTAGAAGTGGTATTACTGGGTCATCTGGAAGATCCATTTTTAGCAGTTTGAGGAACTGCCATACAGATTTCCATAGTGGTTGGACCAGTTTGCATTCCCACCAGTAGTGTAGGAGAGTTGAGGGAACACATTTTTTGTCTGACTTAGAGTTTTAAAACACTACCCAATAATAATTACCACCATGATGAAACAAAGGCAGAGAAATGAAGGAGTTAAGAGCATGAATCACATACTCAAAGATGGAAAAGGATGCCAAGCTTTGTAAGAGTCAAAATGGAGAAAAATATTGACTTGTCTGATAAGCAGATTCTGCCCAAGCACAGAAGCAGTCAGTTTACTTAGTAAGCCAGGCTGCTGGAAATAGGGGAGAGCATCTGAGTCAGTCACATGGATTACAAACTTGAGATGGGAGCCTAGAAGGCAAACTGACTATATTCAAGATAAGATGACATAAACGTCATGAATATATTCTAAATGGGTGAATTAGAAAATAAATCAATCTATAAAGAAGGCAGGAAGGGAGGAAGAGAGAAAGAGACACAGGTACCTAAGTAATCTCTAGTTGATGGACAGCTATATTGCCATTGGCAAGGAAATATGTTTTAAGATTAAGTCAAGGGCAGAGCTAGATAATGTATTCAGAGACAAAAAACCAATATGGATGTGGAAGTGGTCAGCGTGCCTGAAATAACAGAAAGCTTCAAATGACATGATGGAATCATTGGAGGTCAGTAGGCACAAAATAGTAGGAAATTGCTCATAAACAGGGTATATAAAAGCTTCCAAGAAGGGAAAATATGGAATAAAAATAAGGAAACTAGATTTGTCAATATGAAAAGACTAAAACTTCCAGGGGATAGGAGGAACATAGAACTTTATAAAACAGTGGAAGTCCAGAATAACTTAGCTATCACAACTGTGTGTGTGTGTGTGTGTGTGTGTGTGTGTGTGTGTGTGTGTGTGTGTGTATGTTGCAGTGTAATGAGGTAGTTGGCTAGGCATCCCTGGGTTTCTTACAAATGGTTCTTATGATATTTATTCATTTGTTTATTAATTCATTCAAAAATATTTACTGAGTACTTTCTCTGTTCTAGTTATATATTTAGGCAGCATGATTCTCAATAGTAAAAAGAAGAAATGAGCCCAGAGGTCCTTTAACGGATAACAGCTAAACAAAATGCAGTTTCTCTATGCAATGGAGTATCGCCCAGCCATAAATAGGACTGGCATCTGATACATACTGTAATACTGATGCTAAGTGAATAAAGGAAGTCACAGAAGACCCCATAGTTGTAGGATTCCAGTTATAAGAAATGTCCACAGTAGTCAAATCTTTATAGACAGAAAGTAAACTATGGCAACTTGAGTTAGGGAGATGGTAGAATGGAATAGACGTGATGGGTCATAAATACAGCATTTTTTGGGGGGATGATGGTTACACAGCCTTGTGAAAACATTAATGCTTTTTAATTACATACTTTAAATGGGTGAATTTATGGCATATAAATTACATTTCAGTGAAGTTTATGATGATTTGGGAAAAAGGAGAATTGATGGATAGTCATGGGAAATAATTTTTATTTTTCATATAAGAGAATAAATAAATATTAAAATGAATTAAATTCAGAAATAGTGATATAAGATGATTAGTAAGAAATAGAAACAAGCAGGAGGACTAAATCAAGAAAAAAAAAACACTGTCTGGGAAGAGGGAGTGGAGATGGGGAGTGTCAGGAGTTCATTTCAACTTATTATTGGTGTTTAAAATATACATACAGCTAGCTATTAATTGAAATTTTTAGGAGACTACAACTTAAATATGTATTAAGTTAGTAAATAATACATATCCTTGTACAGATATCATCTATTTTTTAGGGTCAAATTATTTTTATCTCAAGTAACCCCAGCCACCAGGCATGTTCTGTATATTCCTTTCAGTTTTATAACGAACAGACTGCTCAAGGACTTGTGTTACATGTTCTGGACTTTAACCTGTAAAGATGTAGCTCTACAAAAATCTGTAAAATTGTTATTTAACTTTGCAAGATGTGGAAGTTTTGCTAGCTTTATAGTTTTGCTTAGTTATTGATTTGTTCACTCCTTCACTTAACCTATCTATTTACTGAATGATATCACATGAAAGGCATTATGCTAGGAAATAGGGATATTGTGGTAAAAAAGACACCTTATCCCCAAGGAGTTCGTGCTCTCAAAAGAAGACATAATGGTCATCAGACAGTTATAATATGATAGACAAAAAGGGATGACATTCTCAGAGCCCTTGGCAGCTCCTTGGAAGGTAAATGGGGATTTCTGGAGGTGGTGACATTGAAATTGTTATTTGAAGAATGAGTAAAGGTGAAAGGGAAATAGCATGTGTAGGAGAATGGAATGACTGCAGTGTAGAGTGCAAAAGAGAGTAGGGAAAGTAGGCAGAACAAGTCCCCAGAGGTGTCCATATCCTAATCCCCAGAATCTCTGTGTGTGTTACTTTACATGGAAAAAGGGACTCAGCTGACATGATTAAGAAACTTGAGATGGAGAGGTTATCCTAGATCTGAATGGGCCCAATAAATTCATAGGGGTCCTTATAAGGAAAAGCGAGAGTCAGTAAGATCCACTTATGACTTCTGACCTCCAGAACTGTTAAATGAATTTGTGTTAAGCCTCTAAGTTTGTGGTGATTTGTAACATCAGCAATTGGAAAATGATAATGAAAAGTAGATTGGAGAAATAGGAGGGAGGGCCAAGTTCCCTGTAAGTCAAGTTAAGAAGTTTGGACTTAATTCTGAGGGCAAAAGGAGCCTGTGACTGGATCACACTTTTATTTTAGAAAGAAATACAGCTACAGTAAGGGCAATGGATGGGCGGGAGTACTGGCAGGATGAGATCTCCTCATGAAGCTGCTACTGTGGATTCTGTCTCATCTAACCCAGAACTGTCCTCTCCTTGGAAGTGATCGCTGGTGTGGTTCAGTGGTGACCCTGGTGTCTGTATGATTAGCACTGAATATCAGGTATTGTGTGAGACTTGAATGAGGTGAAGAGAAACAGACTGATGCAAAGAATGAAATTACACGGGGCTCGCGCAGTCTTAGCTGAAAGCTGAAGTCTTCTCACCTTGATTTTCCACATCCTTCAGTGGATCCACCCCTGGAGACAGTATAAAAAACATGGGAGTGGCTGGTCCTGATTCTTCAAATGAGGTTGCAAAATCTAGTGCTCTTCCCATCACGTATTTGCTTCCTAGTTTCTCCTCCACAAAATCTCTGCAAGAAGATCAAGGACATGTATCATGTCATGTATCAGTCATAAAATAATAACATTGGAGAGGGCCTCCCTGGTGGCGCAGTGGCTAAGTGCTGTGCTGCGGAGCTGTCCGCAGCAATGACGCGAGTTCAACGCCAAGCCAGGGAGATTCCCACATGGCGTGGCAGACCTCTCCTGCCTCTCCTGCTGCTCCCCTCAGCAGTGTGTTTCCATCCATCTGCCTGTGCTGCTCCCCATTCTGTCTCTGGTGAGCCCTCTCGCCACCCCATGCCTCTGGCCTGTACCCCAGCTTGTAGGCATAAATAAATAAATCTTAAAAAAAATAACATTGGAGAAATACAGGTCTACAGCAATGGAAGGATGTGCTCAAGTTCACAGACTAGGTAATTACAGAGCTAGAACCAGCTCCAAGTTCACTACTTATCAAGTCGACCTTTAGAGCCTGTGCTGCTAGCTGCCAGCCTGCTCACTCAGATCAGGGCTCCTTGCAAATCCCCATCCATCCACATCAATGCTGGATCCTCTGTAAACCCTGAGTGTCTTGCCACATTGCCACCATCCCCCAGGAGATTGCCAGGACCAGTGCTTTCTGTAAGGCAGCTAAGCCCTCCATATGTCCTCTTCCTGGGATCATCCCACCCTATCCAAGATTTCAGATCTTCCAGTCTTTTAGCCTCACATTCTATCATTATTTGTGTTTTCTTCATGTTACTCAAATTAACAATGTTCCTTTCCAAAGTGTCCAAAGTAGGGCCTCCCTGGTGGCACAGCGGTTGAGCGCTGTGCTGTGGAGCTGTCGGCAGCACGCGATGCGAGTTCGATGCCCAGCCGGGGAGAATCCCACATGGTGCGGCAGACCTCTCCTGCCTCGCCTGCTGCTCCCCTCAGCAGTGTATTTCTGATCTGCCTGTTCTGCTCCCCACTGTGTCTCTGGTGAATCCTCTCGCCACCCCAATACCTCTGGCCTGTACCCAGCTTGTATGTATAAATAAATAAATCTAAAAAAAAAAAGTGTCCAAAGTATCCCTTTTTCTTTGCTTAACACCTTGCAGCTGTAGCCACTTACTGACTATCTGGCTCAACTCTAGGTCTTAATATCTCCCCTAAGAACACTATCTGCCCAGTAGGCTTCTTGGTTGGACTCGTTCTCGTATATGTGACCTATCTCAGAATCGGGAGGTGGGATTACAGTTTGCTCACTGATGACTATTTCCAAACCATTACTTCTCTACTGGTGTGGTCCCATTGGGGCAACCCCCCCACCCCCGGCTGTATCACTACTGTCCCTGCACATCAGTGATATCTTTGGTCACACATTCACTGAGCTCTTGGACGTGTGGCTTATGGACTTTCTCTCCTCAAGCCTGGGAGACATCAACATCAATGTGGACAATCCTCCAGATTCTTAACACTTCATTTCTTCCCCATTCCAGCCACCTCCAAACCACACCCTCATCCTAGTCATTACCTGGGAAATTTTTCTATATCTGAAAACATAAATGGAACCATCCCATTCTCTGACTTCTACCCTTACAATTTGTTTAGCATTTTCTTATATAACCTCCTCTTTACCTGTATTAGTTACCTGTATTAGTTACCTGTATTAGTTCAACTATAGTTGCAGGATTTTTCGTATCTTAACCTCCCTAGTGTTTATCATTCCCTTATTATTTTCACTTCTTTCCTATCCAGTGGAGATTCCCTGTTCTACAGCTTCCTTAAAAAAGAAAAAAAAAAAAAAACAAAACAAAAAACCCCACAACCTTTTTGAGTTAAAACTGACATACCCTAAAATTCACCCATTTGAAGTAAATCTTGCAACTTGTGTAATCCTTCACCATAACCCAGTTTTACTACTTCAGACTGCCAATAGGATTCTTTATGCCTACGTAGATAATTCCTATTTCCATCCTCTAGCTTGAGGCCAACTACAGACCTGCTTTCTGTCTCCACAGATTGCATGACCTATGACTCTAATCATTCCCTTATCAATGTTCTTCCTGCCCTTCCCAGACTTATTTCAACACTAACCTGAAATGACCCACACTCTGATCAACTGAACTCTGAATTGACACCTGGGCTGTTTCATGCTGCTGCCAGAAATCATGCAGGAAGGTCAGTGCCAGGACAAATGCAGGACCTTAACTAGTGACTTGGGATTCTTTCTCTGGTCAGCCTTCTCTCCTTTTTCCACCATCCTATTTCAACCTTCCCCACTCTCCTCAAATCTCAACTCTCCCACCTCCCTTATCACACAAAATTTCTGCCATCCTTCTACTACCTGGTCTACAGTCACATCCATCTCTCTAGCCCTTCTTTGTGATGGAGATGTTCTTCCTGTGATGATGACAATGGATGATCCTTCTACCTGTTCTTGGGTCCTACCATCTTCCACCACATTATAAGAAATCAGGATTCCTTTCAATGGAGGAACACCTCTTACCAAACTATCCACTTAAGAGCTGAATAAAATACTGGTAAACACAGAGAACAGGATTTATGGGATTTTGGATGCTGGAACAAGCTATAAACACATAGCCTTGAGCTCAGTCCTATTGTTTGGCCATGCTGAGATGGCCCCATGTCTGCCCTGGGCCTCCTGCCCCCGCCTGCCTACCGCATGGCATAGGTCATCCGGTCGGGCCGCATGGCTCTCATCACGCACAGGCGCTGCAGGGCTGTCTTGTTCTTCCACTCCTGCGGGAACTTCTCCTTTTCAGGACATTCCGATTCCACAAACTTTTTCCAGCTCTTAGCAGATCCTTCAATGTCCCGATCCAGATTATAGAATTCTTCCATTGATGAAAGTGCCTGAGACATTTCAGAGAATCTTGCTTTGAAACACAGTTTCTCAAGAAACCTATCATTTGCACCAAGTAGGGGGTTGAGGGATGAGATGGTGGTTATAGACATTATTCTGTCTCAGGTACATTCTTGTCTGGAGCCTTGGATCTTCCCCCAGTGACCATAAGGAAGAGGAAGGATTTTGATCATGCCCAACTTCCGCAAACTACCCCAAGAAAAGACAAAATTTAACAAACAAAGTGTGTGGATTATCAGCAGCAGCAGAGATGGAGCAGCAACTGCCTGCAGGACATTACGTTGGGAGAGGTGCAAGAAGGGGTGCCAGGATTTTTCTGGTCATGGAGCCTGCGTACTTTAAGTCCCTGACTCCTCTTTCATCCCCTCTTTCAACAACTCCTGTCAAATCCTCTCTCAAAATGTCTGTAGAGTCATTGGCTTTGTGGTAAAGCAAACTTTAAAATTTCTGAGTTGCCTGCTACTGTAAGAACTAAGTCCAGTCTCTAGTGAATCCTCTCCCCTCCCCTCCCCCACACCTCTGGCCTAGACACCAGCTCTTATATGCATAAACAAATAAATCTTCAAAAAAAAAAATTAAGTCCAAATGCTTAAGGTGGTAATCCAATCTTTCCATCTTACATTTCTTTCCAATTTGTCCACTTAACCAGGTATCGACTTCTCTCCTACTGTCTGTCCCCAACCTTGGAAATATACCAGACTAATTCCTAAGTCCTTGTTCACCTGGCTTTCACTATGAGAAAGGTACTGTTCTCTACCAAAATCTAACTTCTTTTTCTCTCTGGCCATGATTATTAGTTGTTAAGGTTTTAGAAATCGTTAAAATCTAGTTAAAAATCAGCAGCCTCCTTTAGGTACATTGTTTCTAACCTAGCAAAGCCCTCTCACACTTCTTTTGTGGACCGCTTGTAATTACTCACAGAGTAAAATGGCTCAATTTTTAGATATTTGACCACTGATAGCTTCTTTCCTTCCCTCTTCCTCTTCTGCTCCATATCTGGGCAAGTGGATCGGTAAGCCTAGGCATTCCCCCACTTTGGTGCTGCAGGGAATTTGTGCAAGTACAATTCTGCCCAATCACAAGCACCCTCACCCCATCCCCACTCCCTAATCCCATAAAACTCTAAGGTAGTCTCCTTTCCTAACTCTCTCAAGTTATTTCCAGACTGGGAGCTCCCTTGATCTCCCCAGGTTTCATTACGTGAGTAATAAACTTTCCCATACCCTCTTGGTTTGTGTGTGGCATCTTTAGTCTCAATATTGAAATAAAATTTTGGGTGAGGATCAATTCTCTTTCTCCAGAGTGCTTACATAAGCAACATGCACTTAGACAGTTATCTTTCTGTTATTACTAAACTTTGCTTTTGTGTCTGGTCTCTCCAATGTAATGGATGGCTAGACTGTGTCCAAAGCACCTACCAGAGAGCCATGAATTTTAACCAGCACATTCTGGCTATTTTAATGAATGAATTAATGAGACATTGAATATCTACTACTTGGGAATATAAAGGTGAAAAAAATAGACACATGACTTTAAGGAACTTAACACTGCTAAGTTAAGGAGGATAGGAGATGAGGGAGGCCTTAGTAGGTATGTGGGATTCTATTGGTCACTGACAGCGATAGAGAGAGGGAAGGGCATTTTATGGGGAAGAATAAATAAGAGCCAAAATTTGCAGTGGGGAGAGTGTGGCACATCATAGGAAGCAGCATAAATGGTGTAGAGAAGCCTTACAGGTGACATGGGGAGTAAAGCTGGCGGACATCTACACTTAACCTGGACTTGCCGAGTCTCCTGTGTGCATGAACAAGTGACCTGACTTTTGTGTCCTTTCCCACAGATTCTGTGATTTCCCACCTTTACCCTGTCCACATAGAGCAGGGAATGCACCTTCATTCCTGCTGAGAAGCGCGGAAGAGTGGTGTGTAGAATGGCAGAGGAGGGACCACGAAATGAGAGATGAGAGATCTGGTCCCAGTGGAGCCTTCTTATGATTTGGAGCCTGTATTGAAACCTTTATGGGGTTGATTTTCTCTTTGGAAAATGAGGCCGAGTAATTGTTGTCTGCATAGCTCACACTCTAATGTAGATAGGAGTGCTTTGAAGACTATAAAAGCCTCCCTTGTGCTATCTCAGGGCCCTTGTAGTTATTGAGTTGCAATTGCTAGTTTACTTGTCTGTTGCTCCCACAAGATTGTGAGTTCCCTGTGGGCAAGAACTTTCTTAGGCTTTTTGTTTGCTTGCAGGCTGCCTGGCATTCAAAAAGTGCTCAATTAATAAAGTTTGACATCTGGGCAGCCAGCAGGAGGGCTCTTGACAGGCTGAGAAAGGCTGCAGCTGCTGTAATTATTTCTCTCTGCTGAGGAGGAGCTAACTTTCATCTTCTTTCAGGCAGTCACTCACCCCTCTTCCCAGCTTGCATTGTCACTAACCCTTCTGCAGTCCCATTACCCCCTCTGGTGTCACCACAAAACTGAGCAAATTACACTGTGATCAGTGCTCCCAACTGCCATGACTGGGTCTGAAACACACTTCCTTGAAGCTCTGGATTGAACACAATTGCAACATTTAATCTTCCAAATGAGGGGAAGGGATTTTTAGCCTTCTAATAAGCTAAATGGAAATGACTAATTAACCTAATTACATTGGACTGCATAGCAAAATACAACTGTGCTAAATTGGCATCCAGGATAGTAGTGAGGGGCCTTTTCAAAGGCTAACAGAGGCATGCATCACAGATGAGGTTTTCTAATGAAGAACAGAACATGCCCATTACCTAAAAGATCAGCATTTGATGAGACTTAAAAAATCCTTAAGGGATAATAATGAGAGCAGTATTTTGTCAAAAAGATTTCACTTATTACCTGCTTATTAGTTGTTCTGGGGAAACAAAGCAATCAACCTTCCTCATCATACAGGATGCTGAAAAAATATTTTTATCATGTCTTATTCAATTATACTTATTTTGCTTCTTTAGGCTAAAAATTCAACTGCATCCTCAAAAAAAGCATTCACCAAAGGCTCAGTGACATGCTCTGCCATTGCATTGTGTTTCACACACCCTGCACTGGGCTTGAGTTTGATGGAGATAGGTCTTTGCTGCTCCACACAACAAGCTCATAGAGATACAACCTCACTCATTTGCAAAAGCCTTTGAACAGTAAGATGAGTTGAGGCAAAAAATCAAAACAGCAAAGTGAAACAAAGCAAAGCATCTATGTTGTAAAAAGAGGAATGGAATTGAAATGCATAATAGTTTTGAATTGAACTATGCAAAAGAGAGCAGTAAAGATTGCTTTTGAATCATTTATTTTATATGACTTTTGTAGTGAAGTGGAGAGAAAGGCAACTGGATATGACGCAGGTGGGCAACTTACCATTCCTTAAAGTTTTTCCTTTTATGGACAAATTTTATCAGGCACAACCTATATCGACCATAGGATATATACACCTGAGAGTTGGGTAATAAATAATGATAATTTGATGGGGTGAATTGCATCCCTACAAAATATTGAAGACTAACTTTCCAGACTGGTAAATGTGATCTTGGATTTGTAAATAAGGTCTTCATGTTTATAATCTAGGTAGGATGAGGTCACTAGGGTGGGCACTAATTTTTTATTTGAAAAAAGAGAAGAAACTCAAAGGCACATGGAAGGAAATTGGCTATATGAAGAATGAGGAGATGGACTCAGAGATTGAAGTGATGCTGTCACAAACCAAAGAATACCCAGGTATTGGCATGGGCTTTACATCAGACAGACTGAAATTTATGCCCCGGATTTGCTACTTCTCATATGTGACTTCAGTTTCATCATATGTTAAATGGAAAGAAATAATACTTTTGAACATGAAAATGAAAGAAGGTAATGTATTTCTAACATGCTATTTATTTTATTTAAAAATTAATTGTTTTTTAACTGAGGTAGTAACTGAGGCACCCCACCAGCTATTATCACCATAGTGCACTCACCACCAACTCACCCATATTCCACCCCTGTGGCTCCCTCCCTCCCTCTTTGTTCTTACCCCTCTCCTAACCACTTCCCACCTTAGTGCTTCAGTCCTGTAGTCAGGTATTTATTAGCCACCAAGAACCCCAGGCCAGAATGCATCTCTGACTTTGAGTCAGAGTTAGGATTCACATGGGGATGCCTGAACAGAGTCTGGGCATCTGTCTGTTGCATAAAAGCGCTGAGGCAGCTTTGCTATAGCAGGCCCGGGGTCACACGGAGGAGACCTATTCCAGCCCCAGCACTGGCAGGTGAAAGGAAGCTCAGCTGAGACCGAGAAACCCTCAGCATCTTACTGTTTCCTTTATACCTGCTCTTTCTCCATCCAGTCTTCCCAGCAGGTCCAGGAAAGGTGAGCTCTGGTATGGGGTGCAGGTAAAGGGATGCTCCTACACTTAATGCAGCTCCATGCTTCAAACCCACTAGAGAGCCTCACTGACCTCATGGGGACAAATGTTGGGGAAAAACCCAAGAAATGAGAACTTGATTGTTTTCTAGGGGCCTTTTCTACTGACCTTGATACCACCCCAAGCCTGATGGGAGAGGAACTCCACTGGACTGCTGACACCTGTCTGCAGGGGAGATCGAAGCAGGAAATCCAACTCTGTCATGCCAACTTCCTGGTTCATGAGCAGGATCTGCAATGTGGAAGAATGACACTGTTTCTGTAGCTGGTGTAGTCCTTGGGTCCTGGCGATCTGAGGGGTTGTCACTCAGCGGGATTGCTGCTGCTTCTAACACTAGAGCTGGGCCACCAAATTTGGAATAGAGGGTGAAGTGGAAGAAAGTATGTATCGCTGCAGATAAATTCTGTGTGCATCTCTTCTCACCCCAAATATCAGTGCGACTTAAATGCACCCAGTGAATGAGTATTTATCTTGGTTCACAAGCATTTTATGCATCAATCATAAACACCACAGAATATATTACTGCAAACTAACTAAGGAGGTGACACGTACAAATGACAAGATTTGAGGAGAGTGTCAAAGTAACATGAATATATGCAAAATAAAAATGCATATATGAATCAATAATGCTAAAGAGGTTCCAGAATAGGGGGTACCCAGCAAGCTGGAGTAGGGAGATTAAACTTTGATTGAACTGTCAGTAAGTGGTTTTGAATTAGGCCTTGGAGGAGCTAAGAAATGGGAAGATTTAGACAGGAAGAGAAGGCTTTCCAGGGAGGAAGAAGTGTAGAAGTTTGGAAAGAGAATTATTTTGGTATGTGCAGGGAAGGGTGGAGAATTTGGCTTGACTAGGGCTAATGATTCACACTGTGAGGTGCTTGGGAAATTCTTCTCCCGCCCTTCCAATGGTATTCTCTGCTGAGGTTACGTGGGAATGCTCACTGAGAAAAAATAATTTGGTCAATTTGAGGAAAACTCTCTAAGGAGAAAACAGACTACCAATAGCAGATGAGGTAGTGAAGTCCTTGTATCATGATATGGAAATAGTTATGAGAGAAGAGGGAAATCCAGAGTTGGAAGCTCCTCAGCATCTGGGGAATTGAGTGGCAAGAGGAAAGTTAGTTTTTCTCTCATGACCAAGTTGTCATCTGGGCTGGAGTGGAGACTTACTAAGAAGTACACTAGTACTCTCCCATGAATTCAGGCGTTGGAATGTACAAAAAGAGCCAAACACAGAAGTCATCACAGGATAGCTGACTTTTACCA
Source organism: Scalopus aquaticus (assembly GCA_004024925.1). Lineage (NCBI taxonomy): Eukaryota > Metazoa > Chordata > Mammalia > Eulipotyphla > Talpidae > Scalopus > Scalopus aquaticus. Next base: position 38,304 of record PVIJ01008900.1, read on the forward strand.
TTGGATAATACCTTCAAGAGAATGTAGTTTGTACTTCCAATTTATATATGGGGGAAAATCCCAATCACTAAATGATTAGACAGATAAATGCAAGGAAATAAATTTTCACAGTGTTTTATTTTTTAATGCTGAAACTAAGTGGAAGATCAGGGTTTCTTATTAATATTGGAAGTCCCTGATGGGAGGCTCCCCAGTCCCTGAGGGTAGAGTTGTTAAAGAATTTTTTAAGGCCAGAGCTGCTATGGTTATAGATATTATTCTAGTGGAAGGTTGGCATGATAAACTTGAAATCCTAAAGGTAAACAAATAGAGGGGACTCTGACAACGTTCTTAGAGCATGTCAAGAAGAATATAGTTATTGGTATGGTCATCCAGTTTTATCTTCAGTGCCAGTTTGTATGGATTTGTAATGGCTACTGGATGATTATGCTGAGGAGAAACTTAGATCATCAGTTCAGCAAGAAAAGAGTGATGAATGCTGAAGCATGCCTGCCATGAATAGGACAGTGGTGGGGGCAGTATGGTGTGCCATATTGGATTTTGTTGCCTGATGCCTCTGCCTACGGTGCTGTAGTTTGCATGCTATGGGAAGGGATGTTAAAAGAAGAAAGTATATTTAGACCTGCTGATGGCACACTAGAAATAAAGTATTTTCTGGAAACTTCTTCAATCCACTTTTACCTGAAAAGTGAGCTGGGCAAGGTAGGTCAGCTTATCACACTCAAAGAGCCCCCGGGTGGTATACTGGTACACCGAGAAGGTGATGCTATCTATTAGATTGGTCACCCGCTCTTTGAGGTTCTCATCAGGAGTAGCCTTTTGCACAGCTTTCTGGAAGACGATACTGAAGGCCTGGGGAAAAGAAGTAGAAAAATGGTAATTTGCACAGCTCTCCTTGTATACAGCTAGTGATCTTACCTGTGAAGACTATTATAATTTGTCAGAAATGTTTTATCATCAGATCTTGCCAAGAAGGACAGTTGGTTACAAGAAAACATGCTATTAGTTCTTTTTTTAGTTTGCGCATATGAATTGTGTTGTCTCAAAGTGGGCAAAGTTATGGAGCATTCAGAGATTTACACAAAGGGAAATTAATGTATGGTGACTAAAATAATTAAATTAAAACCAACAAGATTTTGTTGGAGATCTATCTGCTTTAAAAAGTAAACACAGTCAACAATAACTGGCTGGGATTAATGATTCTGTATAGTAGGTTATGAAATTTTTGATGGTAGAATCAGTGTCTTGTACAATTTTATTTCTAAAAAGAGACCCCTGTATATAATAGGGACTCAGGATATTTTTCATTATTTATATTTTCTTTTGTTCATGGTCAGAGTTTTCTGTTTCTTTGTTTTCATTCCTATTCATTGCAGTCATTTGATTATCTTCTTATGTGTTCTTTATTTTCTTTTCTAAAGATTTATTTATTTATGCATACAAGAGCTGGGGTGTAGGCCAGAGGTGTGGGGTGGTGAAAGGATTCACCAGAGACAGAGTGGGGAGCAGAACAGGCAGAAATACACTGCTGAGGGGAGCAGCGGGAGAGGCAGGAGAGGTCTGCTGGCCATGTAGGAAGCTCCCTGGCTGGGGATTGAACTCGTGCCATGATGACTGCACATAGCTTCACAGTGCTGAGACTTAATCTGTTGCACCACCAGGGAGACCCTGTTCTTTATTTTCAAGGACCCTTCTTGCAATTGTCAGAGCATAGCCTACTTTGGTTACATCTTATGCATTGTACACATTTGTGGTGTAATATGAAATAAGAATCAAATGATCCAAATTTCCATTGTTTTAAACTTAGACATTGACTATTTATAAAAGAAATATTAGTAATAGCACATTTTGAATGCTATATAAATAGAACTAATCACTTAAGAAAATGAAACTCAAACTACAATTGGACCTATTCAATTCTTAGTTTTACAGATTTCCAGTCTTTTCTCTATTTTCCTTTGGTAACTTCAAGAAGAAAAAAAAATCTTAGATTTTTCTGATACTAGATATTTGAATTGCAATAAAAACCATGTAAGATTTGAGCCTACTATTTCCAAAATAGGGGAAAAAAGTGAATTCTTCTATTCATAGTCCTGTGGTGTTTTTTGTTATCAAAATCCTTACAGCTTTCCTTCTTTGGTCACTTTTGCTGATTCTAGAAAAATCTTTTGACCGCCTTTTGCCCAATCCATTGTGATGTTTGCCCTCGCTTGGTAGGATTTAGATTGAAATAATAGCTCATTAGAGGCTAATAATGCCTCCCAGCACCACATGGAACAATTTGGGAAGCTTACACTTTCAGAACTGATCCTCAGAGACTGGGTATAGTTTTCCCCAGATGACTACTATGGCTTTTCTCTAAAACTATCAAAATGATGGTGATCAGAAAAGAATTTCTAGGTACTAAGTTTAAACAAGGTGATTCACAATTCAGGAAAAGATCTAAAGAGAATAAAATAACCACAGTACATTTAGAATTTTCCTTAAACTGAACTAATTTTGACTTTTCTCTTTCCATCTTAAAAGGACCTTCTTCTTCCTTGTACTTCCAAAGTCTGAACACCTTGGTGCTGGGCCTGACCTTGTGTGTGTTTTCCTCCAGAAGGTCTCTTCTGCTAAAAGCTGCTAGAGCTAACTGCCCTTGTCATTTTTTCAGGGGCCTTTTCCATTTAGGGGCCTTGTATCTTATAGTTTTTATCTTTTCAAATGATGCCAGATTTGAGTACCCTAAGTATGGGGGTCATGGCTTACTAACTTTCTTATCTTTCCCAGAATCCAGTCCAGATCTTCACATATAACATAGAGGATGTGCTAGAACAAGGGTCTCAAACTCAAATGACTTCAGGTGTCAGCTGTGTGAGACCAAAGAAGGAGCAGGGAGGGGCCGTGGAACTTGTAGGGCACATGCCCTTCTAGAGGTCACTCATCTCTTTGCTCCAGCAAATTTGTCCATGTGAAATGTGAGTTTGGTGCTGCCAAATCTTCTAAACTTTCATGAAAGTTGGAAAGTAGAATTTGTGTGAAATTTTCCTATTTTATTATTTTTAAAAAGATTTATTTATTTATGCATACAAGAACTGGGTGTAGGCCAGAGTTGTGGGGTGGTGAGAGGATTCACCAGAGACAGAATGGGGAGCAGAACAGGCAGATCTACTGAAGTACACTGCTGAGGGGAGCAGCGGGAGAGGCAGGAGAGTTCTGCTGTGCTATGTGTGAAGCTCCCTGGCCAGGGATTGAACTCCTGCTGCAGTAGTCAAGTAGAGGATTTTTTTAAAAACATAAAATATGATGAACACGGTTCATATAATCTGCAGAGACTCTGAGTTGAGAGAAGGGGGTTTGGAAATGGTGAAATGTCATCTCTACTTAAAGGAAACCCAGAGATCCAGTCACTGATTTCTCAGCAATTCACCTAATCTCCACACCTTGACTTCCATATGGCTTCTTAGCTTCATTGAATGAGGTGTGGGCACTGAGTGTGTGTGTGTGTGTGTGTGTGTGTGTGTGTGTGTGTGTGTCCTCTCTGTTTATTGGGATAAACCAAAAACATTATTCAGAAATGCTCCACTACCCCCTAATGCATCTTCAATTATGTTTTTCTGGAGACTACCCTAGGGGAGAAATATATACTTCCAGAGATACACTTAAAATTTATAGGTCTTTATTTTTTCATGAGTAAGATAAGTTTAGTCAGCACTTACAATTTGCTAACATCTTTGGTTTTAGAAATAATTCAGCAACCATAAAGCAGTAGCTTTGGGGATATTAGGGTAATAAGAAAGGTAATTTAAAGTTACTCTATTATTATTGCCTGCTTTGGTCTTTAATCCAAATGAATGACATACATGTTTGACTGCACCTATTACATTTTAAGCTCTTTGGGGGCAGTATCATCCCAGATATTTCTTGGTATCTTTCCACACATTCAATAAGCATAGCAGTTGCCATAATACATGTGCTTACTGAGTGAGTAAGGCAGTAACTTGCTATGGCCTCTCCTATTCCAGCCAAAGTAACCAACGAGTCATGAAAGAGTTGATGAAAGAGATGAGGACCATAACTCTCCTGGATTTGATCTTACAGATCTGCTATCACTAATGAAGCATGGACTGAATATGGTATACCACTTTATTATGGTCATGCAAAAAACTGGTGTAAGTTACCTTGAGAGAAAACTGGTACATTGGGTGGATCTTGCTGAGGTCATTCATGATGAAGTAGAGCACAGATGCTCGGGCAGCTGCTGGCCGATAATGCTCTCGGGCTTCATTGATTTTTGCTTCGGTCACCTTGGCCTCCTGGACCTGTTAGAAAAAACAAAATGTGGCCATCCTTCAAACCAACTAGGATTCCTGAGAATCAGCCTGGGCTCTATATAAGCACATGAGTCTGTGTGTGGGGTGGGGCAGGTTGGGATGGGCACAGTGTCTAGAGGGTTGGAAAGTTACCGTAGTATTCTTTGCTAGAGCCTGAGTGAGAAACAAAAATAAATACTTCTAGCCTTTCACAAGGAAATTGTCAGATCTTTCAGTTGGGAAATATAGACTACACAAACCATTAAGTTCCATTTCTAACAGGAATGATTTTGTGTAACTTGAAAACAGACCAGAATTCCTGGTAGCAGAAATCCCAGAGAGAGACACTGGTGGGGGAGTGGGGGAGAGAAGGGGGAGGGTAAGGGCACAAAATGGAGTAGAAAAGGACACAAGGGACCATGGAGATGGATTACGGGTGAACTGGTGTTGGGCTACCCAAGGGGAATACAAAATGTAAAAGATATAAATAACAATAAAATATATATATATATTTTTAAAAAGAAGCATATTGCAATTTTGTTTTCTTAATTTTATGAAAGCGTTAATAGGTAATTTCACAAAGAAGATTTCTTTTAATGGAACATTTTATTTTCATCAAATTTCTTATCAGAGATAAAAATAAGAGAAGAGACCTAACAATTAAAGAGAGGGATTCTGTAAGGACACAACACTACATACAAGCCTCCATATGACCTGACTTATGCTCCGACTCCCATCTAAAATACAATTTTTGTAGCATGATTTACAGAGTACTTTGCAGTAGAAACACAGCCCACCTTTCACATATCAGTTCCTACCCTCCTCTACAATCTATGTTCCGGTTACACTAAAGGTAAAAACCCCTCTCACCTAATGTGGTTGAGTGTTCCTTCTCTGTGTGTTCACGGTTCCCTGTGCTTCTTCTACCACAGCTGTCATTAAATTTTTATAACTTCCTGTTTGCTTGTCTTTATCCTTTAGAGAACCAGGTCCTAGTAGTCTAGCAAGTTCACTGTTGTACCTCTAACTTTTGTCATAGAATTTGGAAGATAGCCTCCAAATAAGTATTCATGGATGGATGAATGAGAAGCCAAAAAGAAAAGAAACAAAAGAAAGCGATTCCATATAGCACTTGACACAGGATGGACACTCAGGAAATGTTCACTGACTTTAAAAAAAAGAACAAAAAAAGAAGGAACGATGAGACTGGGAGAAAAGATCAACAGGGTGAGTTCTATCCTCACTCTCTCCATGAGAGTGAGGTTCTGTCTTCCCACCTTTCCTGTCCAATGCAGTGGAACTTCTACTCTAATTACTTTAAAAACTCAGCATGTCCCTATTTAGAGATCTGGAGGCCACAGTGAAGCCTGGTGGTCCACAGAGACCACTGAACCCATGCAAGGCTGGGCCTTCCTTCCTTCAAGCTCTCATTCTAAACTTTGAGTGGTTATAGGCTGGTTCCCCTGACCTGCTGTCTTTGCTTTTCATATTCCTATTTTTCCCTATCCACATCAGCCTTTCACATTTGGTGAAATCCCACTAATGTGATCATGAGTATATTTCCTCATGTTGTTCCTGGACACAGTTACAGACACGTGTATCCTGCTCAGAACCAGCATCTTAACTATTCTCTGACCCAAAGGCAGGACTGATAATGTGAGAGGACCTGTGGAAATTCAGCAGCCTTTGGGAAGGGGCAAGAGTTTGGTCCCAGCAAGTCAGGTCTTCTAGTCCCCCATAAAGGGGAATAAAAACCTTTGAAACATAGTGAAATAAAGGAAGCTATAGATAAAAAGTGTTTTCCAGGATGATACTGGCTTTGAGAGCTGAGTTTCCTGGGAAGTCATCAAAACCCTTTCATTAAAATCAGACTTGTCCAAGTTTTCCAAGCTGGTGGGTTTTTTCAGGGTGCAATCATGCCCAAACCAGTTAACTTTTACAGCAGTGTGATTCCTTAGCTTCAGGGCAGTTCAAAAACTTACTGAGGTATCAAATTTGAGCTACCATACTTCATTCCTCACACAGAATAGGAGACTCTGCACAGACTTCAGCACTCATCAGATGTTTGTGGAGCTGAGTTGTCAAAAGCATCCCCTGGAAGGTACGAACTTCCTAATGCAGCTGTGAGGTAGTCCTTTTAGGAACCCTGTCTAGACTTTCCAGAAGAAACTCAGGACTCTTGCTTTTTTTCCCCTTAAAGTCAGGCTCAGGCTAGAAAAAGGGCCTTTACCTCCCAATTGAGGCTGCAAGAATAGTTTTACCTTTTTTTCAATTTCAGCAGCTGTTTGCTTGGTGATCTCCAAGTTCTCCACCAAAGCCGTTTCTCCCAGGAAGTTCCCAGACGCTGAAGAGAGGCGAGAGAGCAGGTTGTCTTCCAATGTTTTGAGAGTGATTTTGAACCCATTCTGCTGCTTCGTGAGGTCTGACTACAAATACGGAGTAAGAGGGAGTCAGTTATAGGAACTCTTGGACTAGATCTGAAAACATAAAAGTTCTGGAGCCAGAGTCCCTTCCCTAAGAGAGAGTGACCTACAGGCAGCACAACGGTGATTGAGACCATGGGCAGATGGGACAAGCAGATGAGTTGAATCCCAGCTGAACCATTTACTAATTGTGTGACTTAAGGCTAAGTTCCCCTCCTGACGCTTGAGTAGCCCCAGCTAGGTTGTGTTCAATACTTAGCACAATGCCAATAGAATCTGCTCACCACATGGAACTTTTTTCCTGTTAGAGTTAGGGAGTAGGGTCAAGTCTTACTTCTTTGGAGGGTCCTCTACGTCTCTGAATGAATGCTTTACCACAGATTATCTTTTTTTAAAAATAAAAAGTCTAAACTGTCTTACACAATAGCCTTAGACAAGATCACTACAGAGGCCCCTCAAGGCTGGAGTGGAGTGTAGGTATCCAAGTGGAGTGCAGGTATTCTTACCTTAACTTCCCTTCCTGATTGTTAGATCCCATATTCTAAAGCTCCAGACGTATTCTTTATTGACAGAGAGCATGTAATGTCAGGCAGTTTGAGTTTAGTTTCTCTGTACAGCCTGGGATTCTTGTTTTTAGATTCATAGAAAGAACAATTGTCTTAGGGGCTCAAACCCTGGCTACCCTGGCCTATCTTTTGTTTCTCGAAAATACATAAAATACTTCAGTCCAGCTTTATGAACCAGGATTTGCTGTTCTCTGATGGGATTGCACTGTGCCCAAAGGCTTTCCGAGTGTTTATGGGTTAGCTCAAATGCCACCTCCTTGTAGAAACTTTTTCTGATCTCCCCAATTTAAATCTCTCTGATACCCTGCTTTGTTTTTTTCAAAATTCTTATCACTGCCTGACTTTTTTTTTTTGTTACATTTTACTAGGGAAAGGGGAAAAAGAGAAATGCCTGCATAGTCACAGTCAGGGTGGAGAGCTCAGGTTTTTATTTTCTATGCTTGTCCACTGAACTGTAAGCTTCATGAGGGTAAGGCGATGCTATTCTTTGTTTATTGTTGATTCCTCATTATCCATAATCTTGCCTGTTGTAGGGTTGGTGTTCTATAGATACCTGTTCAATAGATGAATGCTTGTAGGAAGCAGAGAATCAAGGAACCCTGAACTCTCACAAGCACTGTAACTTTGAGCCTGTATTTTATAATCTAATCATATTTAAAGAGAGGGAAAAGAATACTTCTTGCTATGGACTGAATTATTTCCCCCAAATTTATATATATGTTGAAGATGGTCCCTCTCCCTTTGACTATATTGAAGCTAGGGCCTATATGGAGGTGGTTAAGGTTAAATGAGGTTAAGATGGGTGAGGTCCTGATCCACTGGAATTAGTATCTTTAAAAGCAGAGACACTAAAACACACTCTTTCTACACACACACACACACACACACACACACACACACACACACACAAAGATGAAGTATGGGCACACATGGCAAGATGATAGCTGTCTACAAACCAGGGAGATACTTTTCACCAGAAACCAATACTTGGACTTCCAACTTGAAGAACTGTATGAAAATAATTTCTGTTGTTTAAACCACCTAGTCTGTGGTGGTGACAGATTAAGACACTATCCATTATGGTTGAACCCATTGCTATTGTTCTTTGCACAATTGACCTCCATGTTCTTAACATGGACATGTGAAGATGAGAGGCCTTCATGGGCTGGCCCAAGCATGTCCAAGGTCGTGTGCCAGGCCCTGCTCTGGGTGATGTGTCTGTTCTCCCAGCTGTCTTCTGCTTCTCTTCTCTTTAGCTTGTTGTAAATGCTCTCCCCAACTTGGTGTACAGTGGCTAGATGATGTTGATGTTCCTCCAAGATCTGAAGAACACATACTGCTCAGTGCCCTCGCCAACACTCTCCCAGGGTTGGGAGCACTATAGGATCTAGTGACAGAACATTTTCTTTCATCCCTTCTCAGTGGGTACCAGACGTACCTTTAGCTGCTCCAGATCTGGCCTTTCCATGCTGACCACAGCGGCTAGCAGCTGATCCTCCAGGCCATCCCTGGTCACAGTGAAGTTGATCAGGGTGGCCTGAGCCTGCAGCTCAGGCTGGTAGTGAGGATTGGCCAGCTTGGTGTGAAGGATGAGCCGGAATTTAGGATTATATTCACATTCTTTGTCTCCAATTTTAATGAATCTGGAATATAAAGGCTTATGTGAAGGAGGGGTGTCTGTCTGTGAGAGTAATATCCGGGACAGAAATTTAGATTTATTTTGCAAGATCATAGCAAACAATATTGCCATATACAGACGCATTTCTCCTAAGTCCATCTAGTATTATGCCTAGGACCCTTGTTTACCCCAGTGGGGCAACAGAGGTAGAGGGTCATAGACTTTCAGCCATGGCTACCAGATGGATTTGCATTGCACAACTGGAGGGATAGTCATTCATTTTACCTACTTTTAAAAAAGATTTATTTTTATTTATTTATATATAGAAGAACTGGGGTGTAGGCCAGAGGTGCAGGGGGTGAGAGGATTCACCAGAAACAGAGTGGGGAGCAGAACAGGCAGATCTACTGAAATGTACTGCTGAGGGGAGCAGTGGGCGAGACAGGAGAGGTGTGCTGCGCCATGTGGGTTATCTCCCTAACTGGGGATCAAACTCATGCCATGCTGCAGTGGCTGGTGATAGCTTGACAATGTTGAGATTTTAACTCCTGTGACACCAGGGAGGTAGATTAGTACATTAACAAACATTTCCAGCAGGTGGCAGTAAAGCTTTTGGAGGAATGGGCACCTTCTTTTTTACTAAGGCACCCTATAGGATGGCAATAGGGCTTACTGTTTTTCATGACTTCAAAAAATGACTTCAGGGGATGAATATAGATAATTAAGTAAATGAACACATCCTAAGGACATGTAAAAGCATCTATGGCCTGGGCAGCAGTGAGATTCCCGAGTCAAGCAACTCTCCACAATGATTATTACGCTCTCTCCTATGTGTCCACGGCCCTTCTTCATCCTGTTTTTTTTCTTCCTTCTTTGAATTGCTTGCTAAAGCCTGAGTTACCAGCACTCAAAGCAACAGGGGCTCATCAAATTGACAAAGAACTGAGTTGTTGGAACTCAGTGGTCTGATTTGGATAAAATGTTCATGCTTAAAAGTCAGCTTGCTTTTCAAACAAATTCCTCCAAATTAGTGCACTTTGGCCATTTAGAAGGAACTCAATGAGGACACTAACTGATGGAAGCAAAGCTACTCCAGGAAACTTTCTCTAGGAGATGAGGGCAGCTAAAGTATTGCCCCTCTGAAGAAAGAAGCGTTTGTGTATTACTGAGACCTGCTTGACAAAAGCTGAGAAGATGCCTTAGCAAGAGCAGATTTCTCCACACTTCTACCAGGGACCATGAACCAGCTCCTCACAAAGGATTAGCAATATAACTGACATGTACCTTCCTTTTTTAATGACTTCTCTCCCAAGTAGGGGTCCCAGAACAGGATCAATGGACTCTTCCAGGTTTTCAATCAGTACCACATCTCCAGCTTCCAGTGCATGTTCTATGGTTTGAAGGTATCTGAGGGAGAAAGTCAGACACAATAGCTGGTGGCAAGATATGGATACAGAGGCAATTTACCAAGACAACTCTGACCTCTGAACCAGAGTGATAATTCTCGAAACACAGCTATCTGGGATGATTTTGATGATCACATTTTTCTCTATTTGAAATGATATTTTTGTGATCTTATACATTTTTAGAAAAATAAAAAATATGAAAAATTTAATCCTTCTGTTTGTCATCTACATTTTGGTATATATTATACATGTTTCACTATATTTATTTTTCAAGACTTTTACTATAATTCATTATATATTTATAATTTTATTTATTAGTGGTTTCATAGAACATTTGTTTTATAATCTGGCTTGTGTACATAAAATATATTGTAAAATTTCCTCATGCCATTTAATACTCTTCTGTAACAATTTTTATATGGCTGGGTATTAGATTTTATCAGTACACCTTAACTTATTAAACAATAAATTATCCAAATCTATGTAATTTAAAATTTTTCAGTGTTATGTAGATTTTAATGAACATATTAAATGTTGATTTTCCCTACATAGATTTACAAGATTGATTTAATTTCAATCAAACAATAAGTAACAATAAAATTTTATAGACCTTGATCTAAAATCTTAAAGGCACCCTAAAAGAAAACAAAGAGGATGGTTAAAAAGAGAATGGTTAAAAAAAAAGGATGAAGAAAAAGAGGAGGGCCTCATATTAGTTAACACTAAAATATCTTACGTAACTTCAACAATCCACATATATAGAAAGAAGTCTTAAAGGGCATCATACATCTAAAACTTAGTGGTATTTTTCTGTGCAGGATGAATTACAGGAGTTCTTTCTTTCTTTCTTTCTTTTTTGTGGTAATTCCCCCTTATTTTTTAGCTGATAAATGACAAATTACTTTTATAATGAAAAGTACCACAAGAATGCTACCAAGCACAAAAAGAAATAATCAAAGGCTGAAATAGTATGATATAAATAGAAAATAATAAAGACTACTTAGTAAAATGATTTAATATAGAGTGCAATGTCATTTCTAATTAATTGGAAAAGAATGGAGAATTTAATAAATGGTATTGGAACAAAGGTTAACCACTTGAAAAATGAAAATTAGTACCCGAAAATATATTTCAGGGGATTAGATTTCAATATTAAAAAGCACATAAGAACACTAAAAAAATCTAGGTGAATATTTATATAATATCTGAGAGAAAGATGATTTTCTAAGCATGACCTATAGAAGAAATGGGTGACAAATATGACTAAACCAAACCAACCAACCAACCAAACAAAAAAACTCCATGTGAAATCCCACAAACTTTTAAGATGATAAAATGAGATTTCCATTTATATGATGAAGAATGATGTCTTAATAATCTTAAGACATAGGTGCATAATAAAATATTTTTATTTAAATAATTTACAATTAATCTAGAAAACTACCCAGCAGATAGTTAATGGACATGAGGGCTGACTATTTGTCAGGCATTTTTTTTGATATATGAGGAATATAGCTATTAGTGAAAAAGATGTTTTCTTTAAACTGTAACTCTAGGTCACTTAGAAAAGAGATATTTTAATCAAGGTTTATGGAGAAGGCCAGAATTAGGTGACACATGTTTGGGACATATGACCAGAGCAGCAAACCTCAACTGGGTGCCTACAAAACTGCATGACAGGGACTCTGATGGTTTGATAATAATCACAGCAGCTTATTATTATATATGTGCATATCATGTATATGCATATATGATGCATCCATGGCAAATGCCCTGTTGTTTCTCAAGAGAAAGAAAGTTAGGTGTGTTCTATGCAGGCCTTAGGCAGAGACAGGAATAGAGGGTAGAGGAGAACTAAGAAAGGCAGTTTTGGCTAGATATGAGGAAGATTTTGTAAAACATAGATTTGTCCCACAGTGGAATGTGATGTTTGGGGAGGCAGGAAGTGTTCAAGGAGAGATGGGAGGATGAAATCCAGGGATGATGGAGTAAGGATTCCTGAATAGGCTGAGAAGCTGATACATATAATTTTTAATGAGAAAGAAAAGCAAAGACTCAGCAACAAGCATCTTACATTAATTGAGATGTTTCCTAGAATGGGAGGAGAAACCTCATGAAGGGACTGGAGGTTAGAAATAATTTACTAGGGCCTCAAATCTGCTTCTAACAATCCCCCCCCCCCACAGAATTGGCAAAAGTGGGCATGTTTATGCTCAGCCACCTACCCTTTTTGACCAATCTGGGTGACCCGCAGGTCTTCACCATATTTGTTCTTGATCCATTTGATGCCTTGTAGCTGAGGGTCAACCATGAGTGGCCAGCGCTCACAGTTGATGAGGATGGTGGCATTCTCCATGGACATGCGGTCTGCAGGGAGGCCCTCGTTCTGCCAGGCGGCCACATCAGCATCATCTGTCAGCATCCTCAGGGGATCCAGGGTGGGCGTAATGGGGATGGGAACCTGAATAATGAAGTCGGCTCACATACACTCAGAATGGAAGGCTTTTTCAGTGGGAGGTGGAATACACAGTAGCTTGCTAAGTGACATAACTCCTTTGAAAGCAAGATCAAAATCCCTCTCAGGAGTGCTTTTCTGGCTGTGTGATTATTTCTAGAAGCAGGTTTCCTTAAAGTCCCAACAGTCTTTCCTTTTCATGGATGAACAACAGCAGAAACTCAGACTGTGTGACCTTTTTTTCTTCAGTGTACTTATTCAAATCAAATTACACTATCTACTCTTTGTACTCCAATCAATAGTCTCCAATATGCCCTGGCCCATGTTAAATGGGTAATTCATCCACCACGTTTGTTTCTCCTGCATGCTCTATGAACTAGCCCATGCTTAGTGGGCTTTCTCCTGCCTGTCCAACACATACCAACCACTCTCCACTCAGCTGCTTCACCACTTGCTGACAGAGGCCCAGCTGGCCAAGGTCTGGCAGTGCTTACCTTCACCTCTGCAGGAACACCCTAATCCCAGGGCTATGTGTACAACTTCTCTTTGCAAACTCATCTGCTGGTGCATGCCAGGGAGAAGAAAATCAAACTACCAGGTCTGAGGATGCTACCCCCAGCCAGCCTCTCTCTTTTCCCTCATGGCCCTTGGCTCTGTACCCTTACCTCATCTTTCCCTGTTGACCTCTTGCAGCTCATTTAATTCTTCTGTAAATAAACTTTCTCATGGGGACACATATATATTTTTTAACAAGTTGGAATGAAGTTCATATAACTTCAAATTAACCATTTTAAAGGACACGATTCAATGACATTGAGTATATTCACAATGCTGTACCAAAAAAATTAGCTCTGCCCAGTGCCAAAACATTTCTGTCACATAAAAGGAAAGCCCACACCCACTAGCAGTCTGTTCCCATTTTCACCTCTGCCCAGCTCTGAGTAACCATTGATCTGTTTTCTGTCTTTTGGGATTCACCTATGCTGAATATTTTACATACATGGAAACATACAATATGTGACCTTTTGTGTATGGTTGCTTCCACTCAGCAGAAATCTTTCAAGTTTTTCACATATGCCCTCCAACCCTCTGTCTTTATTCTCTGCAGTTTGTCTTGCCCAGTTACCTCAGGAAAACCTCTTTAAGCCATCCCCTGTCCCTTTCATCACAGCACTAAGGGTACGGCCAGTACTATGCCATTGAGTGAACCTTGAAAGGGAAATCAGTGTTTGGAGGTTCTCATCCTGGGATCAGAGATGTATTTCAATAAATTATTTTCCATTATAGTCTATGTGTTCTATTTTATGCACCAAAAATCATTATTGTAGCAGGAGTCCACAGGTTTGACCAGATTATCTTAAGCATAAAGATGCTTAAGAATTCCAAGCAATGCCAGAAAAATCCTTGCTCTGTTGCCACTGAGCTTCTCATCCTCTTTTATTTAGTGAATAATCATCCTTCTAACAGTTTACTTTCCCACAAGTGTTTGAGATGCATAAATAATAGCTTTGTGTTTATATATTTCCTAGTAGTATAATAGGTTTTAAGACACTATTCTACAAATCATCTGGTGAATAATATTTTGTGAGCTGATCTCTGAAACCAAGAATCACTAGACAATATGGGATGTAAGGATACACCTACATGTGAATTTGGAGTACAGCCCTTACTGCAGGTGCTGAGCTTTCTGTGCTGACTTACTGTAGCTGCTTTTTATAGTCCCAGTCTCCACTGGACATGAAATTCCTGCTGACATCCCGGTATCAAATGTCTTTTGGACCTCCTGTCAAATGGAGTAGAAGGACTCGCAGAGTACTTGCTGAATCTTTGTGGAGTGAGGAATGAGTGGTATGAAATTGCCAAGGTAAATAAGGAATTATTATGATCATGAATCAGCTCCATGAAGAGGGCGAAGTTGGGAGTAAAAGCCACTTGCTTACACTAAGAGGACAGCAGAGCAGACCTGTGAAAAGCATGCAGAGTGGCTAACTCTTCATGGGTGCACACGAGACAGAAACAGATGACGTGGTCTGCATAATGGAGTCTGTGAGTCATGGGCACAGACTGTGGAGCTTTGGGGCCTGAGAACAAGATGTCATATAGAATTTGGGGACATGTCTTATCCCCACTGTGACAACAAAATTTGACTCAATAGCAAGGTGATTGATTGGAAGGGAACACAGGGTGGTTTGGGTACTATTCAGGTTTAACAGATTTGAAGAGTAGCAGGATATATAATGGGGGTGGTTCCTATAAAAGCACCATTAAGTGGAGAGATGCAGAATTCAGGGGTTCTAGAGGGCAGGGCATGGCAACAGAAGGAGTGTAGAAGGACATGGGAACACTTGTCTGACTTCTGGGTCTTGGAAAGCACTGGGGGCTGTTGAAGGGGCCGTGGAGTAGGCATGCAAAACGGGGCTAGAAGATTCAGGTTACTATTGTTTTATGTGCGTTTACCGGTAAGTCCCAGGCTGATGATCAAGAGAAATTTGGGCTGTACCTACTTTCAGCTGGCTCAGGTAGGGTCTCCAGGTCCCATCCATGAGGCTCTGTCGATATTTCTTTGTAAAGAAGCCAAGGTATGAGATGAAAGCCGTGATAAGCAAAATGTCTCCACATAATTTCCTTTCCTGTTGTTTGAAGTTTTGCACAGCTTCTGCCCACCTCACGTTTTCAGAAGCAAGTCCTCCCACCTATCATTTCAAAGACCAGAGAGAAGAGAAGATTCATCATTCTGCAGGCTATGCGGGGCCAGAGTCTGTCACAGAAAATGCATATACACATTTAGTAGAACCTCAGAACCTCATTGTATGGCCCTTTGGATCAGTGGGGATTTGTACCGACTGCAGTAAACAAGGCCATGTTGTGTGCTGTCATTATGTGGGCTGTAGAAAGATGATAAGCTTAGAATGCCGGCCTCCAGACCGTGCCTTTGCAGGTGTGCAGACTCACACCATCTACCTCAAAGGGCTGTGGAGAGGATTAAATATGACTGTGCGTATTAATCTTTGAGTTCAGTACCTCACCGGAAAAACATTAGAAAGTTACACTCCTCTTCCTTCTTTTCCCAAAATGCTGGGGTTATGAAAATAAAGTCAATTTTATGTGCTATAAATAATTCTCAGTGGGTGGGGGAGATAGTTACAGGAGTTAAGACACAGATTTGAAGTGCTGAAACATGGGCATGCATAAAGTACTAAGCCTGCAGAACACGTCTTGCCTCTGCTTAACCCACATGGGGATGGCACTAGGTCATGTTCAGAAATGCTCCCGGACCATCAGTCTCATTATTTTCTGCTTTAATCTAAGGTCCCAATCCTGCCCATACCTTGATCATCAAAAATTACACAGGTAAGTGCTTTGCAGTTTGCCTGTCAAATGCTAGCTTTATCCTTTACTCTTCCCCTCGTCGAGGCACATATGTCTCTCGTGGCCTGCCTGATAGATCCAGTGTCCCCATCCTCCCTTTCACCAGACAAGGGTGTGCATTCACACTTTTCTCAGGATGATCCCTGTATCTTGGCACATTTTAATATTCCCCCCTAGGTGAAAGCTGTGCTAAGCTGTGCTAAGCTGTGCTCATCTATTTTGCACCTCTGCAGAGCTTGACAAGCTGTGCTAATATAATTAAAGCTTGGGCTGCTGAGGCTCACACTCACCAAGCGATTTGCAAGGGAGATGGTGCCTGCGGTCACTTCAGCTTCTTGCTGACATTTGAGTTTGTCTGCCGTTGCTTTCTCAAACTTGGCTGTGAGTTTTGCCAGGTTTTCATTCAGGTGCTGTTCAGGAAGGAACAGAAGGTATATCAGCAAATTCAGTTCAAGTTCCCTCCAGTGCTTTTGAGACAGGATTCACATGTAGGTGATTTTTAAGGAGGACTCCCTGGGGGATGTTTTGGCAGATGTGGAAACGTAGGAGAGGGAAGGAAAGGAAGGCATTTGAGGGGTGATCCCAGGGAGAGCCCCAGTGAACCCAAAGGAAGAGAATGAAGACTAGAGCTGTCCTAACCTACTCCAATGCCTTGGTCCTCAATTAAGGGTTAGGAGGGGTGACGGATATGAAGGGGCCCGGTGGTACAAATTCTGTCTCTCCTTATGTTGGGAAAAAGAGGTTTCAGTAGCCTACCAAAAAGGTGTAGCTGCTGCTATTAGAAGGAAAAGCATGTCTAAGCCTGGGGATGCCTGAAAATAATCAGAAGGATCCCAAGGGGATCTGGGGGAACACATACTGTGTCTGCTGCAGCAGGTCTGTGATTTGGGATTGGGCTGTCTGCGATCTAAGTCCTCTCCTTGCTTTAAGGTGTTAGGAGTGCAATGTAACTTTTACTTAACCTCACCTATTTTCTTCCATTATCCTTAAGTATAGGAACATATTTTAAAAGACATGGTTTCAGTTTTTTTCTAAACGTATTAAGAATTGACACATATAGCTTTTATTGCCACCAGAATACATATTTGCATCACTGTGATACCTGGATCCATGGCAGACAACTCCAAATATCTGATGTCTATGCAGTGATAAGGGTTCATGATGCTTTGTTGGTTATTACAAAGTCACAAGAGATGTCAATTAAGGGCCATATTTATACATCCAAACAGTCTAAAAAGCAGGTGGTGAACCATCCAGTTAATGATGGCAGGCTGTCCACACTCATTTATTTCTTCTATAGATGTTTCTAAAATGACTATGAAGCAATTGAAAGTCATAAGCCCATAACACCAAGCAAATGTTGAGGGCCATTGAGGATGAGGGATTTTTTAGATTTAAGGAAGACAACATTGATAGAGGAGTAGAAACTGTTGGAGCAGGGAAGAGGGAGCTGCAACATAGAGGAGGTCTCAGTTCACCAAAGGGGTGAGCTGATAGCCCTGTGCAGCCCCATATACAGTGGCTATTTAGAAATATCTGTGTGATCAAGACAGATGCTGAAAATAAGAGGATTAATTATATGTCTATTGATCTACCATTTATCTCCATCTCCATGTTCTGTATGCAATACCCCCATATGGAATGGCACCAGGCCAAAGTTTCAATAGTGACAGAAAAAGATACCACATCCTGGCATCCAACACAACTCATATCATGTTGAAAATAAAGTCTGCCAGTCAACCAGCTCTACCCTTGTCTGGAGAGTAAGAATCAGCTTTTGATCTTTGATCTTACTAACATGAAAGGACAAGAAGGCATTCAATGCAAGTTTAAGGTGAACAAGAAGAAAACAGTGATCCAGGAAGAAGATAATTTCAGTCACAGAAATAAGGACAAAGCATGAGAAATCCTTGGTTTCTCAGAAAGATTCAAGATGTTTCATCTATAAAAAAGGTGAGGACATGGAGAAAAAGGAACTCTTTTACACTGCTGGTGGGAATGCAAACTGGTCCAACCACTATGGAAAGCTGAATGCCATTTCCTCAAATTAATAAACGTGGAGCTACCATATGACCCAGCAATCCCACTTTTGGGAATCTACCCAAAGGACACAAAAACACTAATGCAAAAGGATACATGCACCCTTATGTTTATTGCAGCACTATTTACAATAGCGAAGGTATGGAAACAACCCAGATGTCCAAAAATAGATGACTGGATAAAGAAGATGTGGTACATATACACAATGGAACATTATTCAGCATTCAAAAAGATAAACACATGCAATTCGCAGCAACATGGATGGAACTAGAAGGGATCATGCTCAGTGAAATAAGCCAAAAGTAAAAAGAAAAATATCGAATGGTCTCACTTATAACAGGAATATAGGGGAGCCAAATACAAGAGCAATGATCAGCGAGAGAGGGGGGAGGATTGGGGCTTAGAACAGGGGAGAGGGGAGCACAAGGGACTATGGTGATGCTACACAGGTGAATTGGTGGTGGGAAACCTATGGGGAGTATACAGTGATATAAAAGACACAAATAAAAAAAAAGAAGAGGAGTCTATGAAAGAGACAAAGAGCAACCACTTGTGTAAATGATTTATTGTTAATGTAAAAAATAATAAACTCAAAGGAAGGATTATAAGATGAATTTGAGGAAACCTGGAGAATACAAAGACTCTTAGAGGGGAAAAAAAGATGAGCAAAAATAGAGGACTTATCAGAAGATTCAACATCCAACCAATATGTGTTATAGAAAATAAGACTACAAAGAAGACAGACGGGAGGTTACCAATGAAATAATACAAAATAAGTTTACAGAACTAGAAAAAAAAATTAGCCTCTATATGCCAAACACACTGATTGCTGAATAAGCAAAAAAGGAAAAAGAAGAGAGAAAACAAAAAGTAAAACACACAAATAATAAAAAAAAAAAAGCAGTTAAGCACATCAAGAATAAAGAAAAATGGAAAGACTTCCAGAAAGGTGGAAACAGTAAGTACACTGACAAAGGAATGGGACCCTGACTGCTCATCAGGCTTCTCACCAACTAAGAGGATAAAGCATTCAGAACTCTAAGGGAGAAAATTAGCAACTGAGAATTCAACACTCAGCATATTTTCAGTTCAGTTTGAAAAGACATATCCAGGCTGGAACTACTCAGAACATTTACCTCTTAACATTTCTGAGAAAATTACTTAAGAACAAGCCATAGCCAAAACTAGAGAAGAAATTAAGAAAGGAGAAGGCATGGGTCCAGAAGTCATTGGAATCAATCCAAGAAAGCAGTGAAATGTGTTTATTCTCCAAGAATGATTAGAGCACTGAGTTGGAGACACAGGTGAGAGGTTTTAGGGACAAAAGAGGAGTTGATAGAACACTGAATTGGATGGAGAGTTTAAAATCAACTGAAGCTATGCAAAAGGAACTAATGGAAGATAAAAAGTAAAATAAAAGCAGAAATGTGAACTGGTCCAACCACTATGGAAAGCTGTATGGCGATTCCTCAGACTGCTAAACATGGAGCTCCCATACGACCCAGCAATCCCACTTTTGGGAATTTACCCAAAGGATACAAAAACACTAATATGAAAGGATACATGCACCCATATGTTCATTGCGGCACTGTTCACAATAGCAAAGGTATGGAAGCAACCCAGATGTCCAAAAATAGATGATTGGATCCAGAAGATGTGGTACATATACAAAATGGAATACTATTCAGCATGGAAAGAAGATAAACACATGCAATTTGCAGCGACATGGATGGAATTAGAAGGGATCATACTCAGTGAAATAAGCCAGAAAGAAAGAGAAAAATATAGAATGGTTTCACTTATAACAGGACTATAGGGAGGCCGGGTGGGAGAGAGACAATGGGGGGGGGGGAGGAGGGAGGCGGAGGGAGGAAAGGAAAAGGGCACAAAATGGAATAGAAAAGAACACAAGGGACCATGGAGATGGATCACGGGTGAATTGGTGGTGGGCTACCCAAGGGGAATACAAAATGTAAAAGGCATAAATAACAATAAAAATATATATTTTTAAAAAAAAAGCAGAAACTCAAGTTGGGGGAGTGGGTTGTGTAAAAATGGAAGGGTAATTATAGTGCACCATGTAGATATGCTATGAACGATGTAGACATGTTCACAGAACATAAATTATTTCTGTTTTTCAACTTTTGGAATCAGTTGATAGAACATGGGATGCAATTTTGGCTATTGAAAGCAAAAAAAAATAGTGATGAATAATGATAACAAGAGTTGGGAGTTGGAAGCTGAGGAAAGGGTAACAACTTAATCTTGAAAACTGAAGGGTAGGAGGAAGCCACCTCTAGGTGATGGATTAAGAAATAAAAGTCATGTCAACTAAAAATAGTTGTCATTACTATATTGGGTAGAATGGGGGGTGAACTTAGAGCCTCATTTAGCATAAAGTCACCTGCCTAAATAAGATACATCAAGACAGAGGGATGTCAGCCTACTACATAGATAGAAGTCAGACATTCAAATGAACAGAGACAGGATGATCATATAAACTGGTCAAGCAAATCTAAAGTTGAAATGGTTGGATCAAGAAGATGTGTACATATACACAATGGAATACTATTCAGCATTCAAAGAAGATAAACACATGCAATTTGCAGTGACATGGATGGAATTAGAAGGGATCATACTCAGTGAAATAAGCCAAAAAGGAAGGGAAAAATATTGAATGGTTTCACTTATAACAGGACTATAAGGACACCAAATAGGAGAGAGACACTTGGGGGGGGGGAGGGAGGGTAAGGGCACAAAATGGAGTAGAAAAGAACACAAGGACCACGGACATGGATCACGGATGAATTGGTGGTGGGTTACCCAAGGAGAATACAAAATGTAAAAGATATAAATAACAATACAAAATTAAAAAAAAAAAGAAATGGTGGAGACTAGGGTGGGGGACATAATTCTCATGGTGGGCACTATGGCAAAATGCAACAAACTATCTGTTTGAATGGGAAGTCACTGCTTAACTCCAGGGTCAAGCAATACTATGTAGAAATTTCTGATTATCTTAAGACTGGCTGGAAATCCAATTAAAAAAAGTATTCCTGTTGTTTAAAATGAGTTAAATCATTTTCAAACAGCATATATGGGCCAAATAAAACATACTGAAGCTACTGGGTAGCAAGGTCCAAGTGGAATCAATAATCAGCTGAAATATACAAAAGAATTAGACAGGCAGGAGGCTGTTGTTTCTTATTAGGGCCTTCCCTACTGATATTTTACTTAGGAGTGAGCGTATCAGTAAATAAAACCCATTTTAAATGTACCCCCCAGGGCCTCCCTGGTGGCACAATGGGTTAAGTTGCAGTATTATGAAGCTATCCAGAGCCAGTGCAGCACGAGTTCGATCCCCGGCCAGGGAGCTTCCCACATGGTGTACCAGACCTCTCCTGTCTCACCTGCTGCTCCCCTCAGCAGTGTATTTCAGTTGATCTGCCTGTTTTGCTCCCTGTTCTGTCTCTGGTGAATCCTCTCACACCCCGCCCCCTCAGTTTGTATGCATAAATAAATAAATCTTAAAAAAATAAAACGTACCCTCCAGAGATAATTACTACTACTCATATTTTTATGTATCTTAATTATATGTATAATGAAACTGAAATTAAATTGCATAATCTATTTTGAAATATACTTTTTTCACTTATGATTCTTGAATAAGGAATTATCCTAAAATACTAAAAGTAAGGCTTAGAGGTGAGTGTGACTGGAGAAGATTGGCAATGGCCTCGGAGGCAGATAGGAAAGAATTTCTTTTCTTTCTTTTTTTTTTTTAAAGATTTTATTTATTTATACATACAAGCTGGGGTACAGGCCAGAGGTGTGGGGCGGCGAGAGGGTTCACCAGGGACAGAGCGGGGAGAAGAACAGGCAGATCAGAAATACACTGCTGAGGGGAGCAGCGGGTGAGGCAGGAGAGGTCTGCCACACCATGTGGGATTCTCCCCGGCCGGGCGTCGAACTCGCATCGCTGCTGCCGACAGCTCCACAGCACAGCGCTTAACCGCTGCGCCACCAGGGAGGCCCAGGAAAGAATTTCTTTGTCGTGGGTGGGCATCCAGATTAGGCATGGGTGTTGGCCCATCTCCTCTGTTATCTGTGGTGGGGTGTCTAAATTCTTGGGATGTTGTTAGGCATGTGGATAAGCAAAGGATGTAGAGGAGGTTGTCAAAAGCAAAATACATTAAAAAATATTTTGGCAGAAATTAAGAGCCTTTCTGAGGTAGCCAAGTATTTTTAAGATGCTTTCCCAGGTTGAGTGGGCCCATCATGAGAATGTTGGCTACTGAAGAGGTGTAAACATTTGAAAACATTCCCTGTGCACCAAATGTTTCTTTAGTTAAAATGACTGAGTAACGAATTGTTGAAAATGCAGTTCTTAAGTAGCACTTTTCCAGGAGAAACTGAAGGAGATGACAATCATCGGGAGGACTTTTCTCCATAAAAGCAGTCATGGGAATATTAATGGTGCTTTGCATTCCATCTTCTTTGAAGAATGCCATAGTTATGGTGATGGTTACCTGTTTTAAGTAAACTGGTCCCCAGACATCTGAGTAAAAAGTTAGTTTTGTCAAAAGTATCTTTTCTTTATAAAGGGTGCTTAGTTGCAAGGATCTTTGAACTAGCACCATTAGCCATTGAATTTGTCAATAAACCTATGAAACAAGAAGCATGTAGCATATCCTCAACTTTACTTTTCACAATTTCACTTTTCCTTATCATGCCAAATTTGCAACAAGAATTTGCTTGGAACGTAGAGGCTGTCTTGGACTGCACTGACTTACAGTAGTGGCTGATTACACTGGTCAACAGTGAGATCATAACTGACTTAAAAAGGCCCTAATCTGTAGTATCTTGGTGTGCTGAACATGAATATAATCCTGAAAATTTATTAGTTCTCGTTTTGAATATATTTCATGTAATTAATTTTATATGTTTCATCAAGCAACATCCTAAATCAGCCTAGAATGATGTAATATTGTATCACATTGCATAATACCATCATGCACACATCATCCAGAGTTGATTGCATCATTTTCTGATGCAATGCAATACTACTGCCAGGCGACTGCTGAAGTAAGCTGATGTCAGCAGTGCACTATATAAAGCCCTGTCGGAAAGGTGGAGCATTGAAAATATTTCAGACTTTGTGAGAGACAGTTTAAGCTACTGTTCCATAGAACTGTTATTATTTTATCCATTTAGGCAAAATACAGAGCAGTCATGCCTCGAAAGTGCATTAATAGTGTGGACAATTTCTGCTCTATTTGTGGGGAAGTGACATTTGCCAACCAGAAGAAAAGTATCACTTCTCAAGTGAAGAAGGCTTGTCATCTTTACTTAGGATGCAAGGTTAGTGACCAAGACAAGCCTTGGGCCCCGCGTATATGCTGTGCTCCATGTACAACACAGCTTTCACAGTGGTGAAATGGCAAAAGACCACCAATGATGTTTGCAGTCCCCATGGTGTGGAGAGAGGCAAGCAACCACATAAAAGACTGTGACTTCTGCTTGGTTCCTCCTCTTTCCAATGGAATAACAAAGCAAAAGAAGTTGAGAATAGTCTACCCAAACATTCCGTCTGCACTGAGATGACCAATTCAATAACTTGCTGCAGGGTTATGCGAAACAAGCATGGAATGCTTTTCGCCTAGCGTCTACAAATTTTCTTGGGAATGTTAGGGCAGAAAACTATAAGGAACTAGTAGAAGACATGCTGATGCAGTATCAGAAACTTGGCTGCAATATGTCTCTAAAGATCCACTTCCTTCATACCCATCTGGATTTCTTCCCTCAAAACTGTGGTATGGTTAGTGATGAACATGGCGAACCTTTTCATCAAGCTATCACATCAATGGAACAAAGATACCAGGGAAAATGGTCCACTACAATGCTGGCTGACTACTGCTGACACTCCCCCAGAGATGCTCCTGAACAGCTGTACAAGAGACAAGAGAAGAAATCTAAGAAGTAGTCTATGATTTGATTTTTTACAGGTATTAACCGTAGGCCTATTACTATTGACATGTATTTCGTGATGTAAACATCCATTTATTGCAGATTAAAAAAAAAACTAGAGCCAAAATTAGAATTTGACTGTCATATTTGTGTTGAGCACATACAAATTGATAGGATATGACTAATTTTATTTCAGTGACATGACTTTTGTAAAAACTTGTGGACCAGTGTCACCAAAGCTTGTGATAGCACATGTTGAACAAAGAGAAGCAGAAGATAGTAGAGGTAGTCATGGTAAATGGAACCACAGCAGTGGCGCCAGCTTCCTGTGTTCCTGTGGGCTGGACTCAGAGCTTGTGTTTTACCTGCGTTCTCTCCTTTCACCCTTATAGCAGTCTCATGAAGTGGGTTCATTATTGTGTTCATTGTATGTCAGGAAACTGAAGTTTGGGCATTTTAAAGGCCTCACTAAAGGTCGCATATTGCTAAATATTATAGCTTGGATTGGAAGTGAGGTCTGCTGATGACTTTTTAGCTCTGTGCTAGCTGACAGAGTTCAGATTTTTTCCTCTCAATTTGGTAGCATCCATGTTAAAGTCGAAGGAGAAGTTCAAAGGGAAACCTCTTTCAAATAGGAATGAACCTGTGATCATCACCCCTATGCTCCATCCTGGGTAAGAGAGATGTAATCAAACTATTAACAGAACGTTAATAAAAGTCAGTGACCTTCACAGTTTTATATTTATGGTCAAGTGACCACCCTCTTAATCCCAATATACTACTTGCTTTTAAAATTTTCCATAGAAACAATGCAGATAACATAAAACATGCCCAGCAGGCTCAAATGTCCACATTGCTGAGAGTAAGACAGGCAGACAGTTGGCCGGCACTGGAGATAACATGTACAACAGGTGTGTTAAGGTGGCTAAAATCTACATTTCAAAGGGGAAAAAGAATCTGGAATTTTTGTTCTATCAGGTGTGCCAAAATGTTAAATTCATTTGGGGCTAATGAGATGACAATTGACTCTGTGGATAACACTGTGTATTATATATATAATCCTTCATCTCTTCTTTCCCCAGAGGAAGACTATGGAAGGGTACGGGTAAAGAGAAAAATTTTCTCCATCCCTATAGTTTCTTCTCAGGCTGGTCAAGAAATCAAATTAGAGCCTCCCTGGTGGTCTAGGGGTTAAGTCTCAGCACTATCATAGCCATGGCCTGAGTTCGATCCCCAGCCAGGGAGCTAAACCACATATGGCACAGCAGACCTCTCCTGTCTCACCCACTGCTCCCCTCAGCAGTGTATTTCAGTCAATCTGCCTGTTCTACTCCCTGCTCTGTCTCTGGTGAATCCTTTCACCCCCTGCACCTCTGGCCTATACCCCAGTTCTTCTACACATAAAGTAAATAAATAAATCTTTAAAAAAGAAATCAAATAAATATCAGAAAGATTAGTAGGAGAGAAGAATGATTTTAACTGCATAAGTATGGAGAGTCTGCATCTGGGATGTGGACTCTAAAGCCAACGAATAGGGCAAAACAAGGGTATATTTTTAGCCAAGGAATGGGATAAGGACTTTGAGGAGAGAGGAGGGGACTCCCAGGAAGAAGACCAGATACTCTGTAATGAGATATTTGCCCTGCCATTAAATAGATTTCTCTGCAAGAAAGGTTGTTTTGTTAAAAGCCTTAATGCTGGGTAATACCTCTAACTTTCATTTTTTTAGGTAATTAAGAGTGGCAAAAGTTTCTTGTGTGCCTGTGGGGTCTTGATTAATCTTAACCTGAAATAATCCACCTGCCAAAGAGACACATTTTGGGAAGGCTTGTCCTGACTATCCTGCGGAGGCCTAGCCTTCAAAAGCAGAGTAAACCAATGATTCAGTGGATTTATCTTGTTTGGACTATATGATGTGTAAGAGAGAAATTTTACAAGTTGCCTGTATTGAAAATCAGGAGATTTTGCCTAATAATTTGGTTTTCTGGCTTCTCTTTAAAAATTCAGTCTCTAGGTACCAGATAACAGGGGGTGTTGTTTGCAGTAGAGACTGCTGTGCAGAATGGGGTGGGTGGGGATTGTGGCTTCACTTACAGCAATCTTGGTTTTGATGGCTGCTAGTTTCTCCTGGGCAGCAGTGAGGTCCATAGTGGCTTTGCTCAATGCTTGGCGCTTGGGTTCCACATCACAGAACACCTCGTAGAACCTTACAATATTTATGACCCAAGAGCAGAGGCCTGCAGCTGCGTAAGATTTGGTGGCCACGAACTCTGGATTGAACTCAGGGTCTTGCAGATATGGCCTGATGGCTTTGAGGCAGTTCTCGTGAATGTTCTCTTTGTCAAAATTGATTAGGGAGTCCAGAAAACCATCCACTTTGGCCATGGTGACCTTAGCGGCCTTCCAGCTCCGATCCTTGGGCACTTTGCCCCCTGGGGCCATGAGAGCCATCACTGCAGCGCTGACATTGCTGACAGCCAGAGGTGGAGAACCAAATGATTTCAGCTCTGTCAGGTTGGTCTGAGGAAAGAGAAGAGGTCATTAGAGGAAAATGAATGGACTTCCTTTGTCCTCAGCCACTAATGGAGTTAGGCTCCAGAGTGATGAATCTTAAAGGGTTGCTTTGAAACCTTCAGCAGCCCTCTGAATTTTAAATATCAAGACTCATCAAAAGGAAACCACAGCTACTCCCCAGTGACTTCAGACTTCCCCAAATGGTTAGCTGAGACTCAGCTATGTTCTTTTAGCGCTTTAACTGACTTGCAGTCCAGTAGAAACACACAATTATTTCACATTCAAGTGAAAAATAGAAGGATGCCAACATACTCTGAAATATGCAGCATGTCATGAATAAAAGATAAGGTTATTATAAATTAATTTCCATCTTGGATTGAAGAGAACAGCACTGTAACCCAACTAATTTTTTTCCTTTAATTAAACTGCTTTGTTTCATGAGCTTGTTCTAACTACACTTGACTGTCCTGATAGCAACGTGGCATTTTCTGCCAAGAACAGACTCAGACAGAAATGTAGTTAGAGTCTCTGTGGTTGCTGTCTCTGCCTAGACGTGGGTTTGTCCTTCGCTTCAAGTTTCACTGGCATCAGAAAGATACAAAAAGGTTTGACGTTGGCACCTCACTTAAACTTTCTAGGCCTCAGTCTTTTCATCTGAGAATTTGGAGCGGGGGACCCATTAACCTGTAGGTGAATTAAGGACATAAATGCATATGAATTTGACTTAAGTTTTGTTGTGACTGTCAATGAGAAGCTTCTCTCCTCAAAGCACTTGGTTTGGGGCTGATTTTGTAAGTGTGGGGAAAACTTCATTTTGAAGATTGGATCCTGGTGCCAAATTAATTTGGGGTGCTTTTGGTCTGGGAATCTACAAGCGAGGAGAATTCTAGTGCCTAATGGAAGTACCTAGGAAATACCCCACTTGCTTTTGCAACTGTTCTCCCATTTGGTCTTGATGAACCTGTCAGAGGCAGGAATGAAGGGCTGCATAGGGAGGGGAGGAGAGGTAGCATACCTGCTGTAGAGCCCTCTGTGGGGTGAAAGAGTGAGAAAATGCAATCATAAACAATCCCACAATTTGAGAATAGTTTAAGTGAAGCATGTATTGAGTCAAGAAAATATAAAAACATAATGATGAAATTGAATTCGATAACTCAGCTGTGTCATTGTTAATATTTCAATATAATTCTTTCCAGCCTTTTATATTAATATATATATCTATAAACTAATAATGACTGTTGGTTTTAGTGACAAAAAACGTAGCCTAAGTAAGTACAAAGGGGAATTTTCTCACTCATGTATCCGGGGAGGGTGGCCTTGGAGTTGGCTGTAAGAAGGAAGGCAACTGCCTTTTAAACCTTTAGAGGACACTCCAAACTGTCTCCTATTTCTGATTCTCTGTTGGCATGGATTTCTTTTCTACATATGAGTTTCTTTGCATTACAAGGTACATGGCCTACCTCTCTGAGCTCAACTTGAGAATTTTCTCTTTCACTATGCTGTAGCCATAGTCCTCTCTTCCCTGATGATTGACTTGCTACATTCATTCCCATTTCAGAACCTCTGCCTGGAACACTTCCTCTTAACTGTCCTCATGGCTAGTCTTGTCTCATCTATCAAGACTGCAATTCACATGTTCCTGTCTCTGAAGGCTCTCCCTGCCAACCTCCTCTTCCCAGTCATTTCCTGTTCTAGGACCTTGACAATTTTCCAGAGAATGCAGGGCAATCTGAAACAATTACAACTTTTCCCCTTACTTTACTATATTTATCTCCATCTGTCTTATTAACCATTTTAGCCCCAGTGTCTAGAACAGAAACTGGCTCATTGTAGCAGTTCATCCCATGTGTGTGTTGAATGACTGACTGAATGGAATGAGTGGGTGCTGGTAGCTCCTGGCTCAGATCCTTTCCTGTGCAACCAAAAAAAACGAAACTTCTCCTTGAATGCAGGTCAAAATTTAAAAGTGTAAGGATACAACTTTATTTAAGTAGCAGGAGGCCTGTAGCCAATCACCGCTGGGCAGGCAGATATAGTATAACTAATAGGAACACAGGATGGAAGAACACAGAAGAAGGCAGACATTACTGTGAGTGAGTAAGCATCTGGCAGTTGCTCTTCCTTCATGCCACTTGTGCCACAGGACTGTTCTACCTGTTGCCTTGGCCTTGACTGCACTAATGAATTTGCTCTTCTCCAAGTTTTTACTCAGATTTCTTTTCAAGGAGGCCTATACTGATCCCTTTTTAAAAAAATATTGCAATCTCTTATCTCCCTCTCACTTCTCCCTGGGCTGCCCCACTCAGTGTTCCTTCTGACTCGGCTCTATTTTTTTCCTCATACCATCTGTCATATTCTAATACATTGTATAAATTATTTTTTCATTGTCCTTCTTGTCTCTTGCTCCTCACCTGTACTAGAACAGGGATGACTCACATCCACCCCTCACAGTGCTTGGCACACAGAGGGCAGTTATTAAGTCTTTGTTGGGTGTAAATATGTGTGCACAGCCATTCATTTGACAACTGGGGATTCAGTGGTAAACCAGTAAAGCGAAGTTCTTTTGCTCATTTAGGTGGGGGAGACAGGCAGCAATGAGGTTAATGTTTGATGTTTTGGTTTGTTGGAAGTGCTTGAAAACAAAGCAAAACAAAAAACCGGGCTATTGGGATAGAGGATTCTTGAGATGTGGTGATACCACTTTAGTAAGAGAGGGAGGGAGGTCTGGGGAGGCCACTTTGAGAATCTGACAGGTCATCTGGGAGATGAATAAGGGAGAGAGGCAGCACTATAGAGATCCGCAGAGCCAATGAATCTATGAGCACAGAGTTGGGAGCAAGAAGAGTTTGGCCACTGTGTAC
Organism: Scalopus aquaticus; assembly: GCA_004024925.1. NCBI lineage: Eukaryota > Metazoa > Chordata > Mammalia > Eulipotyphla > Talpidae > Scalopus > Scalopus aquaticus. The sequence goes on from PVIJ01008900.1 coordinate 67,818, forward strand.
AGGGTGGTGGTCAAGAGAGTGGTGGAGGGTGAGAGAGGATAGGCAGTCAGTACAGCCTGAGGGACTCCAGAGCCATGAGGAGGAGTTTCATTTCGCTTTAATTTCAGTGGGAAACTACTGGAGTGTGTTAGGCACAGAGTGAAATGATCTAGGATCTACTTTGAGTACTTGTTGCCATGTGGGCACACTGTGGCAGGCAGTAGTGGATGTGAAAGACAAGAAAGGGCGGCTGTGTCATTCATTGCCCAGGCATGAGACTAAAGCATAACTTTAGTAGTGAAGATGGTGAGAAATAATTAGATAGGGACATGTTTGAAGATAGTATAGGCAGAGTATTTTCATAGCATTAAAAAGAGGTATAAAAATCATTAAGTTTTTCTTGACACTTTGTGTGCCGGTGCGCTTTAAATTTATCAGTCCTTGGGGCCAGCCATTTTCTGTGCCACCACATGAATGGTATAAGCATTCAATAAAACACACACAACTCCTGAACTACTGGATATTAAAAAAACTGTAATATCTCTCATAAAACACCTTACACTTTCACCAATACATGTGTAAAGCCTCTAGACTGAGTACTATCAAAGAAATAGCTCCTAATAGTTCCAAATAAATCCACCATGGCATGAAAAACTGGAGAATAGATGAACATGTGTTAATACGCGAGTGGCCACCTGATACTGGTGACAAAAACACGTACTAATATGTGAGTGGACCACAAACTGTTAAACAGGACCTTTAAAGTCTGTATTTCAGTCCTCCCTGGTGGCCTAGGGGTTAAGTCTCTGCGCTTCACCACTACTGCATGAGTTCAATCCCAGGCCAGGGAGCTAACCCATATGGTGCAGCAGACCTCTCCTGTCTTTCCCACTGCTCCCCTCAGCAGTTTATTTCAGTAAATCTGCCTGTTCTGCTCCCCAGGCTGTCTCTAGTGAATCCTCTCACCCCTGTACTTTGACCTACACCCCAGTTCTTCTACACAAAAGAAAAAGTCTGTATCCCATCAGATGGATGAACTACAATTTATGTAGAACATATTCAATTTCTGGAAGCCTAGGACATTTCCATAGCCAGTTTATGGATAATGCTTTACTGAACATTCTTCTCTATAAATCTTTGTGAAAATCTTAGATTCCTAGAAGTCAATTTACTGAGTCAAAGGGTGGAAACATTGTTTGGGTTCTTTGTACCTTTTATCAGATTACAATATTTCCCAGAAATTCGAATTCTAATCATCAGTGTTTGAGAGTACTTGTATACACAGATCCTTTTAGACATCTGGTCACACGATTTCATTTTTTTTTAATTTGACAAGCCAAAAATGTTTTAATTTATATATATATAAGTGACGTCATCAACATGGCGGTGAAGGAACGCTAGTATCAACTCTCCCAAAAACAAGCCGCCTATAAAGAGACATCAACCAAACCCAGAGAAGATCCAGAAACGCTACATAAATCTAACACCCTCACGGGTGAGTAGAACTTGGAAAGAAGCTAAAAAGACTGATCAAGGAGAAGAAAGAACCACCAGATCCCCTCTCCCCTCCCCTCAACACAAAACCGGACCAGGAGACCAAGACGAGAGGCACCTGAGGAAACCCGGAAGAAAAAAAAAAAAGGTGAGCAGAGGTGTTTTCCCGGGCAAAAAAACTCGAGACTGACACCAGCAGTCCCTCCAGGTAGCAACAGAGCCCTGGAGAGGGCAGCGTGCACTGGGGAAGTTGGTGGGACACAGAACAAAGTCCCGGGCAGCCGCAGTGTGGTGTGGCCCCTCCCCCCACCACCATTACGGAGCCAGCACTCTAGCTCCTGTTTGGAATAGATCTCTGGGGTAGTGGTCCACCCACCCCTTCAGTGACACTATTAATAACTAACCACTGGAGGAAACGTGGGAGAAAAAAGAAAAATCTCCCAGCTACAGGTGTGGGAAAAACACGGGACACAAGCCCCACACCATAGGAACTTCCTGTCCTGTCTTGTGCAGGAGAGTGAGGGCTCCCGAGGCAGTTCCACTGCGCCTCTGGCAGAGAATTACCGCGGGAGGCGGTCAGTTTCATAACCCACAGATAAAGACTGCGGGCTAGGCTGCCGCAACTGCCCTCCAGGCGCCAGAGAAGTGCAGAACAAAAGCCGCGCTTGGTTGGCACTTCCCGCTCTGCCCCGCGCAGAAGAGGGATCCAGGTCAGGGCAACCGCACCGAGGCAAGCCAAAGCCCTCCAGGCGTGCATGCCCCCGCACTGCCACGGCCCTGCCCTCCAGCCCGTGCAAACAGCTGCGCCCCGCCCTCCAGCCGGCCAACAGCCTCGCCCCCGCCCGCCCTCCAGCTGCCTGCACCGTCTGCGGGCCCGCCCTCCAGCCCTGCATGAGCGTGCGCACAGCCGCCCTCCAGCCGGCAAACAGCCCGACCCCCGCCCGCCCTCGAGATGCCTGCACCATCCGCGGCCCCGCCCTCCAGCCCTGCACGCGCACAGCCACACACCCACTCTCTGGTCATGCATGCCGAGCTGCTGCTGCCCTCTAGCAAGTGGAACCAAGGACCATGCCTGCCGGCACCAACAGCACAGGAACGCAATGATCAGAGCAAAGCAGAAGGCCAACAACAAGAAGAAAAAAAATTACAAATGACCCTCAAAACAATTCACCACAGAAAGAAAACCCTTCTTCAGAACCCAATAATATGGACATAGAAGATTACATCTGCCTACCAGATAAAGAATTCAGAATTGCCATAATAAAAAAAATAATAGAATTAAATGAGAACAACAAAGAACTGAGGAATATAAATGAAGAACTGAAAAACGAGAATGAATCCATAAAGAAGAAAATGAAAGAAATGGAGGATTT
>PVIJ01008901.1:0-70515 GCA_004024925.1 Scalopus aquaticus
ATCTCTCGGGAAGGAAATTCCATCAGCTCCCGAGGCCCGGTGGCTCCTGCAGGCTCTTCTTTTATCTGACCTACATCTCCCTTGCTGCAATTTAAGCCTATTTTCCCTTGTTTTGTTTTGAGTGGAAGAGGAGAACAGCTAGTCCCAGCTGCCTCCTTAAGCAGAGGGTCTCCGAAGGCCTTGGTACCTCCTGCAGCACGGAGGCACCCCAGAGCCTGCCCTGTCGAGTCCCTCCCTCGACTCCAGAGAGTAGCTTCCACGGGAATGCTGAGCCCTGGGCCCGTCCCCAGGCCTCGGTCGGTGGAGCGTCTCCTGTGGGCCGCACACTGGGTGGCCCTGAGGGTGGAGGTGAACAGGGCCAGATGGGGCTGTGACCAGATCAGCACCCCACAGTGAAAGGTGCAAGGGTGGGACCTGGCCAGGGCCTGGGGGAGCCTCCTGCAGCAGGGAGACAGCCAGCTGGTTTGGGGGGAAAAAGCGGGGAGGGTTTCCTTCTTGGTGCCAGTAGGAGGACATACCAGGTGCCACGTTTGGGTTTGAAAAATTAGTTCTCGAAAGTATCGTCTTTACTCCAGTGCGTAAGTAAGTGGGTTTTTCTGGCCTGGCTCAGCTGATGGGGAACCAAAAATACCACATCCTTGCACACCAGCGGGAACACACGGGCACGGGTGGGTGTGCAATCAGTGTATTCGCGGGGTTCTGTTGGCCTTTTGATCTCCTGGACAGCGAGGTTTCTGTCTTATTTTTGTGGTTTGTTTACTTCTAGGAACAAATAACCGCACTTGTTTCTGCTAAGCGTTATCTATATTGTAAGCCATTGAAGCTACTTGCTGAAAGAGTTGGCTTCATGGTTTAAGGGGGAAAAAGTGTTTAATCTGATTGGAAAGCAGCAGATCGCAGCTGAGTTCTGATTTTAAAAGCAGTGACACTGAGTGTCCCTGACAGCACTCAGGCAGGATGCAGTGAAGGCAAGAGAAGAATTTTTATTTTTCCTAGGCCAGTGGAATTAAAACCTTCTTCCCCTGTAGGGTAAGTGGCGAGAAATGGAATCCGTTTTTCCTAAGCACTTATCTAAAGGTGATGCTGAGATGTGAGCAAGGTCATCTGACTTTTTTTTCCATGGTTTGGTCAAAGGTCCCCTTTATACTACTTAGCTTCAATACAAAGGGACCAAAAAAAATTGCATTGATTGGATTTAAATAATGGAATTGCCATTAATATCTTCCATAAAAGATGATTGATTCTGACTTGGATTTATGGGAAGTTGGGGCTTGTAAAAGTCAACAGAGCAGCAGAGGCTCAATGTTAGTGCTGGTGTACGTGCCACCTCTCCCCACCCCAGGGGTGGTTAAGTACATGGGCTCCCAGCCCATCTGACGATAGCTCCCAAGTCAGTGGGGGGACATGGAGACCGCAGGCGTGCAGAGTGGGGGACCAGGCCAGTTACTGGCGGGCCAGGCTAGGAAGCCGTACCCCTGCTCCACGTTAGCTCCAAGTGCGGAAGTGACTGCCCTTTACGCTGAGAAGCTGTGGGTGCTCCAGTGCCTGGGGAGACCAGTAGCTTTCACCCCTTCTCTGTGGAAGCCCACTGCACCTTATAGAACAGGAGCCCCCCGAGGGTCCACAAAGTCCCTTCCTCTCGCCTCACCCCATAAGAGCCGCTGCCCTTCTCTTGCTTGCAAGCCCTTCTGCAGGGGCGGCGCAGGAGGCAGCTGCAGCCTCGGAGCTGCTGTTCGCGCAGCTGAGACCCGGACATCGGGACCTGCAGTGTGGGGCGTGTGGACGCGCCGATTCATGAGCTTCTCCTGCTCGGGAAAAGGCAGCGATGAGGCCGGGTCCTCCAGGAAAGTGGTGGCAGGGCTCTAAGTGCTGGGGCTCTCCTTAGGGAGGGCCAGTGATTGAGGGTGATGGGGTGTCAGTCACGTCGCCTGTCAATAGCTCCCATTGGTGCCACCTCCCACCCGCTGGCCCTCGACTCTGCTCCTAATCCCCTCACTCTCAGGTTACTGCCTCTTTCATCCCTTGCCCAGCCAGTTGAAAGCCTTATCCTGCCTTCCAGCCCTCTAGGCCTGTTGGCTTCTGTCCCTCACTATAAAACGGCAGCTCCCAGATCTCTCCCAGGGTCTGTCCAGCAGTCCCCCTGCACCTCCTGGGGTGCCCTCGGATACCACAGGCCTCATACCCCTGTCATCTTTCCTCCTCTTCCTAAATTCCCCACCAGGTGTGCCCACAGCACCTACCAGTGGCCTAGTTGGAAATCGGGGTGCCTCCAGCCCCACAGCCGAGACTTTGAGCTCTGTCTCCTAACCTCTCTCCCACCCACCCTTCCCTCCATGCCTACCACCCTCCCCAGCCCTAACCTGAATGCCCCTCTGGCCTCCGTGCCTCATTCCTCTTTACCCCCTGCCATCTTGTCCTGCACCCGCATCCAGAGAGTCTCTCTAGGGTGCAAGTCCAGTGCCGGATTCCCAGTCCCTTTCAGGTAATGCCCAGACAGCTGTCTCTTGAACCTGCAGCTCCCACACTGCAAGCAGCCCTGTGCCCTCAGCTTACTCTCCCACTTTATAGCTCTTCCATACTGTTTCCACCTCTCTGGACTTGCCCAGCCTGGCCTCCTCCCGAGCAGGGTCCCTCCTCTGTGCTCCCCTGCCGTGCTGTCCACACACGTACTGCAGGGACGGAAGTGTACCTTCCAGGGCCTTCTGTATCGGACGTGTGGGGCTGCCTGCCTTGCCCACCACACCTTCCAGAAACATCTGTACCCACCCAGTGCCCCTACTCCTGAGGGCTGAAGTGACCTACTCCTCCAGCCTCAGCTTACTGCGCTGGAGGCGGGGACTTCATTCCATCAGCTGCCCATGGCAGAGGGCTGATTGTTCCTTGCTTTAAAAAACTAACTAGTCCAGCAGGATTTCTCTCCGTTGGAATGGAAGCTAAGAGAAGCTAAGAGAGTTCCATGTGGGGCCCAGCACGGTAGCCAAGTGGCAATGCAGATGCAAGACAAGAACGTTTCCTCCGGGGCTCTGTGTGCGGGAGGTGGCGTCTCAGGGCAGCTCATTGGGAAGGAAAGGAAAAGGGAGGTGATGTCCCGAGAGGAGAGTCTGAGCAGGAGAGATGGAGCTCGCCATGGTTGGTCCCCGAAGCCCTCCTGTGTCTGCCCACCTGTGGGCTACCTCACACCTGCCTGCAACATCCTTTCCTTTCTCCTGAGTGTAACCAAAGAACCCATAACTAGAATCACCACTGTGAGTGCCTGGCAGTCATCCCCCAAGTAGGGATTGTTACTGCCATTTCTACAGCTGAGTCAGCTGACACTCAAAAATATTAGGTAGCACGCTCAAGGTGAGTGGGTGCTCAAGGTCGCTGTGGGCTCAAGGTCAGCAGGCGTGAGAACCATGGAGCTGAGATGCGGCCAGGCTTCTCACTCACAGCCGCCACGGAGCTTCCCATCGCCACACCTCCTCTCGCTCACTCTCCCCTGCTCCCTCTCGGGGCTCTAAACTCTTCGGAGACTGGGGCTGTGTCTCATTCGCCTGCAGGCTGACTGCCCACCCTGGACCCTGGCACAACACAGGCGCCGGGTGATTTCCACGCAGCCTGCGGAAGAAGCCAGAATCCCAGTTCTGCCTCACTCCGAGTCGGTTGTGTCATCTTGGGGGATCAGTTGATCTTGCCGCCCATGACAGTTCCCATAGTCTAAGGTGTCATGGGCCTTTGCCGTGATGGTTTCTTGAGGCCCTTCCTACTGTACACCCCCAAGGCCGTGTCCTCTCTGGCCTACCTCACAGGCATCCAAGAGTCCTTCGCCTGCCGCTGGGTGTTCGCTCCAGCCTGTGCTCGCAAACGGCGCTGCGCTCCCCCACTGGCGCCGGCTGAGCCCAGCTCCCCGAGGGCCCCTCGCGGCCTGCTCCTTCACCGCTTGCGTTTAAGAGGGATTTGTGCCGGGTGCCGGGTGCCGGTGGGCCTCGGTTTTCATGCCCTCCGAACAGCAGCTTTATCTAATGAGGATGAGGGGCTTACGCATATTTTCATTCTTTAAGAAAAAAAAATCGGCTATTAATTTGTCAGAATTATTCATATTTTACTGATGATACTTTCCGTGTATCTAATCAGGGAGCTCATGAATAGAAATGAAACTATTTAAATACAGGGATGGTGTACATTGTAGAGCTTGTTTTCTCAAGCTGTTTCATGATGCAGTGAATACATTTGTTTCTTCTAAAAACAGGTTTTGCCACCAGAAGAAAAAAGTTTTTTAAATCTTTGATTCAATAGGACCCTGGTGTAATAGGCTCAGTTGGGGTGAGTGGTGTGTGTGTGTGTTTGCACATATGTGTGTCTATGTAGCCACTTGAAATATGTATGTGTTGTTTTCTCGTCTTCCCCAAGAGGACAGGAGGCTGTTTTCAGTGAGAAAAGTGAAAAACACATTTGGATCACATCTTAAGGATGGATGGATGGCAAAGTGAAAGTACAAATTGAAATTGGACTGAATAATATTCGAGATAATTATTTGTACAATGTAGACTTTTAAACTGCTCAGAATTCCAGAAGCACTTACCTACATTGAAAGAGGCTTAGAATCATTAAACAAAGCCAGATATTAAATATACCACTGCTATCTCTCGAAACATTAGCAAGTAATGTAAAACACATGGCATCTACTCAATGGAAAATCTGAGAATACAAATTATAATAGTTGTCTTATAAGACCTCTGGGAAGCTTGAACTAAATTGCTTAATTCCATTAATAACAAACTATTACTCCAGCTATTAAAGTAACATAAGGTAATAGAGATCATGTCGAGAGATTGCGCTGAGGCTCTTTCTTCACCTAGCACAAATTTATTCAGGGGCATTGATAGATTTTAATTGACTATGGCAACTGAATAGCAACAAAGGAAATTGAATGTCTTTAGAAAAGCTCCACATTTTGTAGAAGCAAATAGCAACAGCAAAATGAGGGTTTCGGGGGGCTGGGGAACATCTGGACCAGAAATGCTTTGCTGTGACCTCAGCACAAAGCTTCCGGGGAGCAGGCACGCTGCAGGCTCCGCATCTTTTTCAGCTCACAGGTCCAAAGCAAGAGGACAGCGCAGGCTCCTGTCAGGAATGTATGTCCACGGGGCCAGCTTCCAAGGCCCAGGACTCGAGGGGCCTTCCCGCGGGCGCTGGGGAGGATAGGCTGGTTTCAGCCTGGGAGGCAATGACTTGAGGAAATCCTTACCCTGGCTCCGAAGCTGAGGACCCCAAAGACACCTCAGCTCCCACATCATCCGCAGTGGATTCCAGTGGCCTGTCGCCTACTTTTCTCTTCTGCCCTTTGCTCCTCTGTCACTCCTCATGGTCCACTCACCTCTCCTCACCCCAGGGCCACAGGATATCTGCCCTGCATCTCACATGGGCGACTTTGTGTGAAGTGGTTTCTGCACCAGCAGCTTGGGGCTTTAAACAACAGAAATGTAGTTTCTCACAGTTCTGGAGGTGGAATTCTAGAATCAGGGTGGCAGCGTGGTCAGATTGTGGGGACGGCCTTCTTCCCGGCCTTCTTGCTGTGTCCTCCCACGGCAGAGAGAAAGCGAAACGGTGGGAGGGGGAGTAAGTGACCAAGTGTTTGCGTGTTCTCTTCTGTGTCGACACGAATCCTACTGGATCAGGGCCTGATGTGACCTTAATTCCGTAAAGTTTCTGTCTCCAAATACAGTCGTGTAGGGGAAATGCTGGGGGTGTGGGGAGGGTTAAGGCTTTGACCTGAATTTGGGGGAGACTCAATTCAGTTCATAGCGGCTTGGAAGACCTCATTTCATCTTGTTGGACTCATCTCTCCTTCCCCACTCACCCCTAACTAGCCTGAGCACCTGTGGCTGTAGTGCTGCCTCGGCTCTATTGGAAGAAAAACCCATTTTTAAAGGAAACAACACCCAAATGTGAGAGGCTGCTGGCATTCTGAGTGGCGGCGGGGTGCTCCCCAACACTCCCATAGCAGGCTTGCTGGGGGTTGAGGTCCAGGCCATTGCACCCCCTGGGCCAGGGCGCCTGGAGGTGTTTCTCAGCGGGATTTAGAGGCTTGGCTTCTGATGTCTGGGTTTCCCCAAGACTGGGGGGTATGCCCTGAAATCACCTCACTTCAGCCTGTGGAATGCACATAATCTCATGACCCGGATGACGAGTGTAAGGCGCGTGAAGGCATACCCCGCCTGTTGCTCCCCGCTTCTCCCCAGGACATCACAGAGGAACTTTGGGGGCTGGCCTGCGCTGCACCCCAGGCCCCTGAGCCACGGCCCCAACCTGTGCCGGGGTGTGGCGCCCAGGAACAGGCCTGGCCGGCAGCCGCAGGCGCCCCCCTCGCTGGCACTGGGACCGTCTAATCCCGCTGCCACTGCAGCTCACGCGTGTTTGAAAACCTCCTTGGCAGGCAGGACCTCCTAATTTTTTCCACTTCTTGTGATTAGCGTTGCAGACTAATCCTAGCACCAGACTCAACACCAGCTGTTCTTCCCCCACTGCTTGTTTTTACTTATAAACCAAGTCCTAGAGCTGCTGCCGCATCGGCTGGCCCGGCCCCTCCCGCAGCCCAGGCCACAGCCCAGCTCCCTAGCCTGACCTCAGGGGAGTCCCCTTTCCCCCAGCCACCGGTGTCCTGGGTGGCACTGCCTGGGCTCGAGCACCAGTGAGGGCCACATGAGAGCCAAAGAGGCCTGTGGTTTACCTGCTAAGACAGCTGATAGCAGTGCTTCCCAGGACCAGACTAACCCTAGAAATTTGATCTGAGACATCAATGCCATGTACAGTTTTTGACATCATCAGATATATTCAAAAGAGTGCATGCAACATTTAGATATGGTTTATCGCTTGACAATAAATGCACATACATAATCCCATCTCCAAGCTTCAGAACGGGAGCACTGCCAGACTCTTGAACTCCCAGTTCTTGTCCAATTCTTTCCAACACCACTTAAATTCAGAAGGAGCTCCTAGGGAGGGCTCCCCACCGGCATTGCTCCCCCCACTGTTGCTGCCATCCGAAAACAAGGACCACTCCCCATAAGCCCCCAGTTTGCAGCAGCACCACCAGCTCCCCCATTCAGTGGGAAGCTGGCCAGGAAACCCGGCCTTCCATGGCCTCAGCCCAGCAAGAGTGGCCAGGGCTACCCTGTGGAGTCCAAGGAAGGTGGCAGGTGAGAGCTGTGCCTGCTCTGTGGATTTCTCTGGCATGCCCCCTTCTCAGTGACTTCCACAGTAGGGCTCAGGGGAAGGTTATTTACAGAAGGCAGACGTAGGAGCTCAGGCTTCTGCATCCTTAGATGCCATCAATCTGCATTTCTATGAGATTTCTCACATATCTGGAAGGCCCTAGAAACAAATCAGGGAATATGGCATATGGGACATTTGCCCTGCAAACACAACAGCGTCAAGAAGAATTGTGCTTGTCAGAAATATCATATTCCCGTCCAAAGCACGTGAAATCAGCTCTGCAAATTGGGAGGCATAAGTCACGCTTATATTTGTTCTGCCGCCTCGGAAGAATCACGGTTTCTCTTAGGGTAGGAAGCCCAACCAAAAAGCGGTGGGCCCTTGTGGAATGAAGTCTCGTCTTGCCAGAGCCTCCTCCACCCGCTGGTCCACCTGGTACGAAATGACTCCTTCAGCCCTTACATGTCTCGAGCTGGTTGGTGTCGTTCTTGCAACTGCAATTTACTGGAAAACAGGATGCGAGTAAATCACTCCTCCCTGTCGATCTCTGCGTGGTTTGGCTGTCCAGTGGCCTCTGCCTGTTTGCGTCTTTCTCATTTCTCTGCGTTACCACGTCCCTCAGTTGGTTCAAAATCCCTAGCCAGAGGACCACACCGGGAGGGGATGGTTTCCTGGGGCAGAGCAGCCCTCAGCACCAATGTGCATGTGCTCCCCATTGCACATACACAGGCGGGGCAGGGCAGGCGGGGAGAGCAGTAGGACATCCGTAGCCTGGGAGCAGCAGACTTTTGCGTGAAAACCAGCAATGCCTAGATAGATACGTCTCTCCTCGATGCAGAGCTGGCAGGCCCCAGCCGTGGCTGCACTGTGGGTGCTTGGTGAAGTGCCCTGTCCCTGGGGTCCCTGATGGAGTCCTCAACCAGCGATCTCACTTCTTGCAGTTAGGCAAGGATGCTAAGGAGAAAGGGGGCGACTGAAGCAAGTCAGAACCAGAACCAGGTGGAACCGACCGTTAGCCCTTTGGGAAGGAGGTGGAGGCAGCACCTCATCTGAACCTACCCTGACCAGCCCCCAAGGAAGTACATCTTGGGGGATAGGGGTTGTGTGGAATAGGACTTGAGATCCAGAATCTCCCTGGTGTGATCTCTGAGCAATTAACAGAGGGACGAGGGATCTAGCTCAGCTCTCTCATTGCATTCATCATTGTCTTTTCTGCACAGACTGCTTAGGGTTCTAAAATCTATATCTTTAAGATTCTCTATAGAAATAGAACCCTTGTCCACTGCTAAGAAGGGTAGGAACAGATGAGTAAGGGGCATTTGCTTTTCCTAAGGTGGAAAGCTTCCTGGCTTAAATGCATTTGCTTTGGGTTTAGCATTGTGAAATAATTCGTTTATATGAACTCTCCTTAAACCCACATGTCTAGTGACCCCTACTGTGTGTCAGATCCTGCGCTGTACTGCAGCACGGGAATAGTAAATGAGACATTTCTACCCTAAAAGGGAGTCTCTTCCAAGCATGCCCGGGGAGGAAGGAGGAAGGAGCAAGTTACTCAGACCTTGTTACGTGCAAGGAAGGGTGAAGGGTGGTGTGGTCATACCCACGGGGTGAGCAGAAGGCAGGGAATCCCGGAGGGCTTCATGCAAGAGGGAGAAACTCGAGCTGGGCCTTGAAATGAGCAGCAGACTCCAGATGTCAAGAAAGAGTGTAAGTGATCAGAAGTCATGGAGAAGGGTTTTTTATTATAAATCCCGATTGTTTGTGATGTATCAATTTGCAACCCACCTGGTATCATTTTACTAGTTCCTGTTTCGTGGTTCCAGCAATCAGGCCCAATTCTAGAAATATTCCACCCTCAGAACCTAGAGATACCCCATGACCCTCTCTTGCCTCCCTCCAGGGCAGAAAGGTGGAGAAACAGACTGGCCTCTGATCGCGGTGACATGATATTTACTGATGGTCAATCGACCGTGACGCTGAAGTCACACAACACATTTTCTCTGATTTAAAAACCTGTTTGAAGTTTGGGAAGTTGATTTCTAGGTTTATTAAAAACTGAACTATTTTGAGTTTGGAAATGTAACTATTTCCTAGAAAAAAAGAGTTTTAAAACCTGATTACTTTGCCCAATTCTTCATCTTTTCCAGGCTATTAAAAAAAAATCAGATTTCAAATCATGCACATGGAGCTTTTTTGAGTTCAGTTGACGAGGTTGCACTTTGACATGCTTTTCAAGATTTGAATATTTTTATAAATCATGATTATGCTACTGTTTAATGAGAACAAAAGTGGAAATAGCATCTGCTTGTCTGCCGCCGAGCGTCTCCCGGCCTGTGTGCTGTCTGGGAAGTTGTGGCCCAGACTGGAGAGCTGATGAGCGTCTTGATTAGATGAAATTGGTTCCTGCGGTAGTTTGGGGGTGTCAGTGCCGTGATGAACTGGGTCATCTCAGGGAGCCGGGACACAGGAGCTGCTGTGAGAGTCGAAGTGGCTGGCAGACAAGACTTGAGTCTGAAACCCCCCAACTCTTCCCAATCCAGAGACAGGGAGTGGTGTGGGGATTCGGGGGTGGTCTCCCTTTCTGTCCAAGTTGGGATATTTGGGTCCAGTCTGCTGGTTGGTGGCCCTCTCCAAGGCTGGAGTGGGGCTGATACAAGTTAAATTGAACCCAATTAAGATGCGCTGTAGTGACTGCTGCTTATGGAGAAAGAGGTGGTACAGGCACGGCAGTTTCACAAAGGGTGGAAAATGGAGGCAGACATAAGGCTCAGAGGAAACGGCAGCTCAGTGTGGGCACTAAGGGTAGATTCAAGTCCAAACACTTGATTCCATTGTCATTCGGCCCCATTGTGGAGGTTCAGGTTCAGGAGTTTGTGTGAGTAACAAGTTTTTAAAATGCAGTGTTCTTCATTTATGTAGTTTTAGAGCTTTGCATTGTTTTCGTTCTCTTTCAAAATAAGGAAACTGAATGTTTTTTATTTATAAACGGTAACTGTTCTTATCTGGAAAACTGATCCAGAATGCCTCACACCACCACCCAAAAACTCCTCCCTCAAATCGTGTCTCCTATAACTTCTACACAATGAGATGCGATAAATGGACAGTTCTCGTGTTCTGTCTTGACCAGCAGAGGTCCGTGTAACCAATTCCCTGCCAAGAAACGAGCCTTTCCATCGCTCCCGAAAGTTCCTCGTGTCCCATCCCAGTTCACCCCCGACTCCAGAAGCAGCCACCAAATAGCTTGTTTTTAGCATATAGTTTAATTCATGTTTTATTTTAAAACATCACCTATATTTTGAAACTGGAACGGACCCCTTTCTGCTTCCGCCGAGGCCAGGCCCTGCTGGGGACAGGCGTCCGAGGTCAAAGTGGCCCCGGCTCGGGCGGGGAGGTTGTGTGAAATCTCATCAGTGACACAACTCCACACCTGGAGTCACAGGTATTCGCAGGCCCTGGAGAACAATAGATGCGAGAACATTTATTCTGTGCTTTTTCCGGGATCACTTGCACGCAATTGTGCCCGCTGAGCAGGAGGACTCTAGATTAGAAGGAGAGAGAGAGGGGCCTACTCATCGGCCTGCATAATCAGCGCTGAACATATTTCTGCCCCAACAAAGAACAGTGTGTTCCTGAGACGCTGTTGAGCAGCTCGGAGACGCACTGGTAGGCGGTTCTCCTGGGAGGGAGTCAGATTTTTCAGCCGCTCCCCCCACACCTACCACCTCCTTTTTTTTCGGCCCCAGACCTCCTGGCTCCTGAGTGGAGGTCGCACACAGGGATTCCTGCTGGAGAGTAGAGATGGCTGTGGCTTCTGTGGCCCTTTGTTGTCGCGACCCGCCCAGAATAAAATTCCTGCAGACCCGGCTTGCAGGTCTGCTGGGTTGACACCCCATCTGTGTTCAGCCCTTCTGGTCGCTGGCTCAGGTTGTCAGCGGGTGTCCAGACCACCATGCTGGTCACTTTGCTTGTCCCTAGGTGCGTGGGTGCCTTGTTCCATGATTCTGGCGCCTCTCCACATTCTTATGGACGCCATTCTGGGTTCCCAACCACACCGCCTATTCTGTGGCTCTTCCCATGAGTCAGCAGAGGGCTGTGCTGCCGTGGACCATGGACACTTCTAGATATTCCAGTCAGGCTTCAGGCTTGCAAGACAAAAGGGGACAAATGGCAAGACCCAGGTGTGGTCCAAGTGGCTCCAGGTCAGGCCCCTCGCTGGGCCCTCCATGGGCCTCTCCATTGGTCCACTGGTTTGTCACTTAAAATGCCACCAGGACGCAGGGCTCTTTGGGGTGGCCAATCTTGGAAAACTGATTTATTTTTGCTTTTCTTCCCTATAATGGCATTTTCCTCTTTAATCTTGAGAATTAAATTAGGGGGGACAAATAAATAACCTAAGACTGTGTGTGCTTTGTTTGAATGTCACAGTCGTGGCCTTTGCAAAATTACCCCAAGGTATGAGAATTAAAGATGTAAATAATTAAGGAGCGTGGGTCCACAGCAAGCCGAGGCAGATCGGGGTTGGAGGGCGCTTCCCAGAGAGGGGACCGCTGGGCACAGCCTGGACAGGAATGAGCACGTAGGGCCTGGCCCTTGACCTACCTCTCTGGCCACACTGACCATTGACAGGCCACCCCCTGGCAGGCCCCCAGTTCCCCCTCTAAGCGAGGTCACAGGGGCGACCAGAGTCACTCCAGCATGACCCCTGTGGCTCAGTGGTCCCTTGGCTACCCCTGGGCGTTTCAGTGTTTGCCATGACCGCTGCAAATCCAACTGGCAAATATTTAGTAGGTTTTAGCGACAGACAAGGCCGAGGCAGTAGCGCTACCTGAGCAGTGGCGTGTGGCTCGTGCAGACTCCCCCAGATGGCGAATGCAGCAGCAGGAAAGGGGCGCATGGCCACGAGACCCTTCACTTTGATTTGTAGGAACTGGCCCGTCCACTCTCGGGGACGCGCTGGTAGGTGGTTCTCCTGGGCCTGGGCATGGGAAGAGCCACAGGGCCCCTGAATAAAACCAGTGAGAAGAGAGGGCCAGAGCCACGAGCCAGCAGCTGGGGGGAGGAGGAGGAAGGTGCAGGCAGAAAATCTCCAAGCACCATGTCACCGGCCTTCGGTCCTCACACACTGCCCTGCGGGCGTTGCTTTCTTTGTTTAAACAAGGAGGAGGCCGGTGCTGGAGGTCGAGTCCATCAGAAAGCGCTGCTGGGAATCCGCCATCTTTCCCTCCTCTGCTGGGGCCTCTCTTGCGCCCCTGACTTCAGCAGAGTGGGATGTCTCAGAAATGCACTCTGAGCCAGCTGAGGTCCCCGAGAGCAGGGGTCAAGCTGTGCTCTTCTAGATGTTCCCTTCAGGCCTAGGGTCAGAGGGGGCTCCAGGGACAGAGGGGGGCTTCGCTGGGTGACAGCTCAGACCAGCCCTGGGACTTCTGAGAACAGTCCCAGGCTATGAGGGAAAGAGAATGTCATGTTCCATGTACTCTCTGCTCAGGGTCAGACAAGTTTATAGTACATTTCAGAGTGGTTTTCATCCAAAAAGAATTTTTTAAATTAATATTTGGGTACTTACAGTGACAAATGTCAGTTCCCTGGAAAATTCACTCATTTGGAAAAAGTTCAGAGAGTGAGTGCTTTGAATGCCCACCAGCGTGAGCTTTCCAGAACAGGAGCCCCTGAGCACTGACAGGAGTGCTGCAGGTGTAGGGGTGTCTGCTCTGTGCGCCCATTGCTGGGGGGAGGGGTGGGGGAGGGGGCACTTCAGGCCTGGGAGCTCTGGGGCAGCTCCTAGAATTTCCATCTAGGGAAGCTGGGGAGCGGGGAGCAGAAGGCTGGGGGCAGAGACCCAACCTTCCTGGAGCCTGGCTTGGGGACGTTCCTGAAAGTGGACCTTGGCTTCTGTTGTAGCCGAACTAAAGAAGGGACAGGCACTGGTCACACCACAAGGGGCTGGGGCGTGGATTTTGTGTGGTTCTAGTGTGGGGCTGGACGGGGACCCAGAATCTAGTCTGGTCTCCCTGGGGAGACGCCCTCCCAGTCTCTCAGGCTCCCAGCCAGGCCCGTGGTCTGGACCCTGGCCAGTGAGTGAGCCCCCGGCCCCTACCCCCAGCTCCCATCCTCCTGTCCCATCCCGACAGCCAACTCAGGCTCCCAGGGCAGACACAGGGCGACTTTGCTGCTGACCTGCCCACAGAGGCAGTTTCAGAAGGCCTTTCTGCCTTTAATCTTCCCACAGGGAACTCACGCGGGAATATCCCACTTCCCTTGTGCTAGAATGCCCAGTCTTGTGCTGTACTGGCCTTTGAGGCCACACTTGAGCAAGTTTCATCCTTGGAGGTACATTTTTTATCACGATCTTGCTTTCTGCTGGCAGAGGCCCTCGTCAGTGGAGAAACTGAGGCCCAGGCTTGAGAGGAGAGCTGAGGCCAAAGCCCAAGATTCAGCAGAGGACACTAGCCTGTTCCCCACAGGTTGACCCCTAGCACCCTAATGACTGCTCCCCCCACATTTGGAGGTCCCCCCCCACAAGGTGTGTGCCATGTGCGTGGAGGCTGGATGCATGGGATGAGACGTGAGGTCCGAGATGGACGTCGGCTCAGCCCTGGAGCTTTGCCTCTCAGAGGCATTCAGAGCTGACTCCTGGCCAGCGTCTCTCGATCCCTGTGGTGGACACAACAATTTTGGTGACTCGAGATGGCCAACCCACCAGCTGTGGCCTTGCTTCCCTGTACCTCCAACAGGTTCCCAAAATTCCAGTCCAGGTCTGCTCCCCCAGACCCAGGAGAGGAGTCCTCCCACAGAAGCCCCTAGAACCTTCTCTCAAGAGGCCCAGAGAGCAGACAGAAGCTCTCGCTGGACCAAATGGAGTGATTGGAGGGGGTGTAGAGCCTCCCTCGCCATAGATTTCTGGGTAAGCACAGCGTATGGCTGGAAGAAGGGGGTTTGCTGGGTGTTTGCCTCATAAGCACCTTCCCACCTTCTCCCTGGAGGGAGGGCTTCAGAGGACCCCTGACCCAGTTTGGGAACAAACCCCAGGCCTGAAGGTCCCTGAAGAGGAACGTTGTGTCAGTACTGCCCAGCCAGGCAGCTCCCGACCAAGCTAACTGGGTCAGTGCCCCCCCCACGCAGCTGCCCGCCACGGGGGCCATGAGCAGGCAGGGGAAGCGGCTTCATAACCAGCCACCTGCAGCCCCGGGGCGCTTTGTGCTGGTTCCCCAGAACCCTTCATCTCCCCTTTCAAGAAAATGATGAGAAAACAGGCAAACTTCCCCGGGAGCAATAGGTGTCGTCTAGCCGTCCTTCTGGGGGCCTGAGGAGTCCCCTCCTGTCTTGGAACGGGTCTCCCCTGGGGAAATGATGCGACTCGCCTCCGGGAAGGATGGGAAGCCTCCGTCTCCCGACCCTCAGCCACACGTTTCACATGGACACGTGGCTGCGTGTCAGCCGTGAATCCTGCCTTCCTAGTAGAACAAGCCCCGCGCCTCCAACTGGGCACTGGAGAGATGGCCTCCATGGGTCGCACATAGTAGGACATCTCACCCTGACCCCTCTCCGGAATCACCACCCCAGAGCCCAAGCATCTCTGATTAATTTTTGTCGTTCCACCTCCTGGTCAAAGATGAGAACTCAGTGCCCCATTTTCCCCGCTCGGCCTGAGCACAGGGATTCAGAGTACTGCCTCGCACTCTGGTGCCGAGATCCTGCGAGAAAGTTTAAAGGGGCCTCCCAAGGGCCACGGAGAGGAACCAGAAGTAAAGATGAAGAGAATCACAGGCTGGACCCTCTGCTCCACCAGCACGCACGCCCGGAACCATCGCCGCCTCCTTCAGTTCAGTCTGGGGCGCCCTCAGAGCGCAAACCTGAACAGCTGACGGCCCAGAGGGGCAGAGCTGGCACCACGGAGGTGAGCTCCGCGACCCCCGTCCTGCATCCTGGCCCTGTGGGCTGCACCAGCTGCCCATGGGGAGGGCAGAGGCCTTTCTTCAAGAGCTGCACCAGAGCCCAGGTGGGGCTTGGGGGCGGGAAAACGCTGAGTTTATGCCGGAGAAGCTTCCACACGCAAATCCTGTTTGTATAGTGCAGAAAACCCCTGACCAAAGCTAGAGCTGGCCCACGCCGGGGCTCTGAGCCAGCTGGGACTTGGCCTCTGTGTGAGGCTGCACAGGTGCGCCCTGCTGTCTGGTTCTCGCTCACACACCTTTGCACGTGGGCCCAGCTTCTTGTTTGGCCACCCACACCCGTGAGCATCTTGCACGTCAGGAGCCCACAACGTAAAAGACAGGAAAGCGCACAGAACTCATGAGTCCGAGAAAGTAGGAAGAAGGGGCCCAGGAGGGAGAGACCCCCCTGCGGAGCCCTGCCGCGTGTTCTGACCTGGGGGGACCCAATGGGACTGCTCAGTCCTGTCTCCGCCTCGAACTGGCTGTGCAGCCCATCCGGACATCTGTCCCCAACCATGTCACAACAGCAACAGCTCGATTTGGGAGCTCTGCTGTCTCCAGGGACTCAATGTCCTGACTTGGTAGAGCCTTTGGGGGAAGGTTACGTATTTTAGGTCGGCAGTTTTAGCGTCTGGCTTCACCCGTCTCTTGGCTCAAGGCACCCGGACTGAGTCCTGCAGTGCTGTCTGTCCATCTGCCGGCCAGGACCTCGGGCACCCACTCTAGAGCTCCCAGCAGGGGCCAGGGCCCAGGGCCCCACATCGTGATGCTCACGACAGACTGGGAGGGAATGACCCAGGGGCCCGAGGGACCGGCCATCTGTTCCGGCCCTGTTGCCACGTAACAAGCCACCCCCACAGCCATGTTGTTTCACTCACAGAGTCTCCGGGACAGAGCTTCAGACGGGGCACAGCGGGGAGCTCTTCCCGCAGGGTCTCGGCCTCGGCGGGCATCCTCACAGCCTGGGTGATTCAACGGCAGACTGGCCGTCCACAGGCGTCTTCTGCAGCTGCTGGCGCGGGTGCCGTTGCTGGCGGGATGCTGGGTGTGCCCTGGAACACTGAGCGTGCTCTCCCCGGGGCGCTGCTCCTCACAGCCCATGGCCTCAAGGTGGGCAGATTTCTTCCATGGACACCCAGGAGCTGGACTGGGAATGAAGATGGGGGTGGTTGGGGGGGGCAGCTAACAGGTGGAAACCACATCGCCTTTGATGACTTAGCCTCAGCAGGGTCACCTGTGCCTTCTGCTCCATTCTTCCAGTTACAGGCAGATCCCAAGTCCATCTGGAGTCAAAGGGAGGAAAATGAGACTCCCCGCCTCGATGCAGGAAGGGTGAGCTTCTGGAAGAGCATGAGACTAAAGTCGCTGTCGGACTCGCCATCTTGCAGATAGAAGCCCCAGACCTTGATGGGACCTCACGAGGCCGTTCTGAGCAGACTGCTCAGTCTGACGCGTGTGGGATTCTCACCTGGCTTCCCACGGCCGCAGACTCGGCACCAGCCAGTCAGTAAGCCCGTTCCCAGCGAGGGCGACTTGTGGGCACATTTAACGTAAAGCCCAGGGAGAGGCAGCTTCGGGTCACCATGAAAGCACAGATGCCACTAGACTTCTGGGCTCTCTGCTGACGCTGCCACTTACTGTGTGACCTTGAGCAAGTGACTTAAGCTCTCTGTGCCTCTGTTCCTTCCTGTGTAAAATAGGGATGATAAAATGGTACCTTCTGCCTTCGCTCAGACTGCCATATCAAAACACCACAAACTGGAGGGCTAAAGCGACAGAAATTTAGTTTCTCGCCATTCTGGAGGCTGAAAGCCCATGACGGGTCCCGGTGTGGTCAGGTCTGGGGCGGGCTCTCCTCCTGGCTGCAGGCAGAGGCCTCCTCACTGTGTCTTCACACAACCAAGAGAGACCAAGCTATGTGACGTCGTTCTTAGGGCTCCTCCCATTGCCATCACATGGGGGGTTATACCTCCACTTGGAATGGGGCTGTGGGGAGGCCCAGTTCATTCCGTGCACCTGCCTACGGGAGTTCCATGAGGGCTAGTGAGTAGTAAAGACAGGCCTGCACTGGTGCTCGGTGAGCCCCATAAAAACAGAAAGAAAAGATCAAGTAGAGCCCAGAGCAGGAGGCGACTGCTCGGGCTGGTCGGGGAGTTCGGTGGCTGATGGAGTCAGCCCTCCAGGGGGTCGTTTCTGCCCCTGCCTGGTGAGCGCTCACGTGTCAGATAAGAAAGGCAAACTACACCCACGCAGGCGGGAGCCATGGGGCCTGAGCTCACTGTCTAGTGCGGGGACTTGGTCTGGATTGTGTGGAGGTTTCACTCCCCTCGTCTTCGCTTTGTGTGTGTGGCTTTTTTTCTTTCATGACTTATTCTCCTGCGTGGATTTGGGAGAGTGGGAGAGATGTCTTTAATTAAATATTGCCACGCCCTTCTCCTTAAGGTCATTTATAGGCAATAAGGGGGAGGAGAAATCTCTCTTTAGAAAGCCTTTCAAATGAAAAAAAGAACTACCAAATGCAAAAATGTTCTTATCCAGCCCCCATCCTTCCTCTGGCTGTGATTTAATATGTGCACCGTGCTGTATAGAAATAAAAAGCTTCAGAAGAAGTCTCAACCCTAAGAATCTTACAATTAAATCTTGAGGAATCTTACAATTAAAATTGGAGTAATCCCACACAGGAGAAAAATGCAGCGGAGCCTGGCTTGGCCTGGCAAACCCTGTGCCCGCGGCCTTGTGACCTGGGTCTGCAGCGGCCCCGGGAGAGGCTGCGGGAGGCTCTTTTGACAGCTGGATTTTATTAACTGTTTTTTCATTACTCCGCATGGGCCTGGCAATGAACTCTTATCAGTGTGTTGTGGCGAGTACAAGTCAATTAATTTCTTTTAAATAACTTCAACTGAAATCCTATTTGATTTATATTCCAAAAATGAGTTCCGTGCCATTCCTTCCTTTCTGAGATTATAGTCCCGACTGAGTTAATCACAGGGGCTACACAGTCACCCATACCCCAGGGAGAAAACAGGATCAAGGAGAGAAGGAAATGAGAAGCGGGTGGCGCTGAGAACACGCTGAAGACGCTCTATCCTGCAGCGGGCATGTGCTGGGCGACCGGCGGACGTGGCTCGGTGCGGCCTGAGAAAGGCTCATTTCTAGCCCTGGTGACGGGGTGAACGGAAGAGACACCCCATGTCTGGAGCACACAAGGTCCCGACCAGGAGGTGTGGCCAGCAGTGGCTGCGGCAGCCCTGGTGGGGCTTAGTAGCCAGGGTTTGCTGCCATTTCTGGGCTTGGTGTCCAGGAGCCCCTCCCTGGGCTCAGCCCTGGCTTTGAACACCTGAACCTTTATAGAACTTTGTGTTGCGGACCATCCCAGGCCAGGCAGGTTCACTGTCAATTCAAGAAGATGAGCAAAGGAGTCTTGCAGCCCTCGATAGATTTTACAGGCCTTTAATGCTGAAGCAGGGGACCAGGTACACCAGGCTGGGAGGCTGGCAGGCAGGCAGGCAGGGGGCGCAGGGGACAGGGGGCTGGCAGCAACCAAGCCTCCCCGTCCCCCGAGATCCTTTCTCCCCCACGCTGGGGTTCTCTCTCGATCTCCGTCTCCCAACTCATCTCATCTCCTTATCGTGTCTCGCATCCCATAGTGTTCTCTCCTGGGCCTCTGCACTTAGAGGTATTCCCGTGCTCATAATTGCGGCCGGGTATCCGCAGTTGCAGGCATGCATGCCCTGCACTTGTGCTCCCAAGTGCTTTTTGCACCAATGCCTTATCACATGCGGGCAATGAAACCGAGGAGGAAAGCAAGACCCCAGGTGCCAGCCCCAGAGGCTGGTGAGGGGAAGTTGGGAACAAGCCTGAGCCACTCCCGTTTCCCTACAGCATTCCGTGTGGGAACACCCTCGCGTGGCGGGGCCACGACAGTGGACTGTCCCCAGGGAAAAGGCTCCAACAGGCTCTGCTGGGGGTCTGTCCACCTCCCTCGCAGGGGCAGGCAAAGTAGAGGTGCCCCCTTCTCAAGGGTATGCCCCAGGGCCACTGTCACGAGCCACGCCTTCCAGGTGACAGTGCCGGGCAGGGAGGCGGGGAGGGCAGCGACACCCCCTAGCAGAGGAGGTGGCTGGCAAAGCTGGGTGGCATCCAGCCCCGAGCCTCCCAGCCCTAGCAGAGCTTCGTGAGCTGGTGACAGTGCTGAGGTTGGCACTTCGGGGTGGGGTGCAGGTGGTGGGGGTGGCTGGTGTTTCCTGCCCGTGGGGAAAGGGCCATGACTGAATCCCAAGGCAGAGCGGGCGTGGGGTAGGTGAGAGCCCCCTTCTCCGGCCAGCTTCGGCCCCAGCACCAGGTGTCCAAGTCGGGCCAGGCAGATGCCAGGGAACCAGCACTGCCCGGGGTGGGAACAGCTGGTGAAGAATTCAGAGCAGCTTAAAAGTTTGGCCAGGATGAGGTGGGACTAAATGGTATTTGCAAGCTGTCTGCTGTGGGTGCCACGTTGGTTTGCTAGGCTGCCGCCCCAAAGTTGCACCGACGGACTTAAACAAGGGCAAGTTACTGTCTGTCCTGCCATCTGGACGTCTGAGGAGGTGACGGTGACCCAGGGTTGGTTCCTTCTGAGGACTGGGAGGGAAGGAGTGCTCCAGGCTTCGCTCCTGGTCTCTTCCTTGGTCTCCCCTCCATCTCTGTTCAGATTTCCTCTTCTTAGGAAACTCCGGTCACACTGGGTCAGGGCCACCCGAGTTACCTCATTTTAACTTAATTACTTGACAGGGCCTTCCTAACAGGGTCACATTTACATTCTGCTGCACCGGGAGTTAGGATTTCAGTATGACGGGCAGGGGATGGACTGCGGGTGGGGTGAGAGGGAGGCGCTTGAGGGGTGGGGGAGGGGCAGCACACAATTTAACCCACACAGATGCAGCTGGAGGAGACAACTGGCCCGTGTTTCCCAAAAAATGTTTCTCGGACATGGACACATCCAGGGCACTGGAAAAAATGAACTCCTGACCCATACCCAACCCACCAAATGAAAATCTCTAGCAATGGGGCTCAGGACTTGGCATCTGAATCAACTCCCAGGTGATTCTAGTCACTGCTGAGGTTCTACTGTGTGTGTATTAGGGGGCGGGAGACATGCGGAGCATAGCTCCACCTTCAAGGAACTCCCTAGCTGAGGAGACCAGCGCCAGGAGACAGTGAGACAAACCCAGTGCAGGATCTAATTGAGTGAGCCATTGAACAGCACCGGGCAGAGCGGCTTGGGCCCTGGGGGGGGGCACTCCCCGGAAGGCCCCGTCTGTCTTACTCCCGGCAGAAAGGACTGGAGGGCGGGATCAGGGGCCTGTGAGGAGGGCTGGAGATGTGAGGGTGCGCATGAGGCTTATCTCCCTGTGAAGGTGTCTTTGAGCGGTGTACCTCTGTTGTCTTTATCAAAAAGCAAATTTTGGCTTTTTCTGGAATTCCTGTTTGCTGTCTTGGACATGGCAGCGTGCCTGATATAGCAACGCTCAGCAAAGGGGTGCCGGCTCCAGACTCTGGGGTGTCTGCGTGGTTTACATCTGGGTGGCCTTACCTCTGCGGCGGGAGGGGCCTGACGCAGAGAACCAGCCGAGAACAACAGGATGGCTGGGCGCTGTCGGGCACTTCGGGCTCTTGCAGCCGGCGTTGTTGTTTTAAACATTCGTCCCGCCTGTCTCTATACGCGCACCGATCCCGGCCAGCCGAGACTTGACAGGACACCCACACAGAGGGAAATGTCAGTCCCCTGGGTGGCAAAGAAGGAGGGGCACGGCAGAAACTGCAGTGAGTCCTGTGCACTTTGGGGTGTGTTCACGCTTGCTCGCTGGGGGACCGTGGCCAGCTACCCTTCTCTGGGTCTGTTTCCTCAGCTGTAACAGGGACAACAGTACTGATGGCACGGTGTGGAAGCATGAAATAAGTTAATTGTGAGGAGACTTTAGAAGAATGCCTGGAATATAGGTATACAATAAACGTTAGCAATCAATATGTTCTTTCCACCTGGGTGAGTGATGTTCCGAGCATTTATTTCAAGCAAGATATCATGACTGTTCTCTGAGGACTGGGCCGTCGCTAACAAATCCATTTTCCTTATCGTGATCTGTAGAGCTCAGTGATTGCTCTGCTCTCTGTTCTAAACTAAGGGAGAGAGCTTCGCCTCCAGACTGAAATGAAGTGACTGTCAGAGCAGGGCCACCTCTGCACGTGTGCACGTGTGTGTGTGCATGTGTGTGCACAGGCATGTGTGCATACACCCCCCATCAATATCTAGGGACTTGCACGTTGGTTAAATCTTGCAGCTCCTGGAGATTCGAGGAACACACAGGCCACTCAGCTGACTTTCTGGCCCGGGCAGGGGCTCTGCTCCCTGTGAGGCGTGTCCTGACGCACACAGTTCCCTCTGCCTCTGTCCTGCTTAGAACCAAGTGCTCAGACCACGGGGAAGCCCCTGGCACCCGAGGGGGGCTGCACACGTGATGGTCCCCAGGAGGGGAGAGGACAGCCCCCCACCTCCTGGGCGCACAGCTCTCAAAGGTTCTCGCTATCACACTCTCTTGTTCCTCCCTGAGCCTGGACTTTTAAAATGATGGCGAAATGTTCAATTCAAGGAGACGGGGGGATAGGTAGAGGCAGAACTGGCTGGCTTCTGTTTGAGAATTAATTCTCTAATCCCATTTATTTTTGCTAACACTCCAGAAACTCAGGAGAGATGATTCGTAAAAGCAGAATTCTCTGGCTAAAGAGTGCCCTCCTTCAGGAGCCCCTGCAACTCCCACGGGAATCCCAGGGTGTCCAAACCATTTGGAAAGCCCTGCTCCAGCCTGGGCCCCCTTTTGCCTTCTGTCCCTGCGTGTCCACAGTGCTGCCCCCCCAGGTGATGGGCGGGACAGGGTGCGGCTCAAATGGGGCGGCCCCTCTCCTCTCCTGCCAGAACCAGGCAGGTTTCCTTTGGGAACTCACCACAGACCTCTTGGTGCAAATGCGCTGTTTGAACGTGACCTTCTGCTCTTTCCCAGTATCTGAGCCCCAGCACTAACCGAGGCCTGCGCGTGTCAACCCGGAACGTCGCTCAGCCCACTCTGCTTACTAGCCCCCTCCCCCGCCCTCCCGCATCACAGGGGACAGGAGGACAGCGGGAGGGATCGGAAGTGCCGGGCATGGGGAAGTGACAGGGGCTTTGGCAGGGGACCCTCAAGACCCCACAGACTCAGTCTTTGACTTTCACATCCGCCTGCAGCCACCCCAATTTTTCTATTACTATTATTTTAACACCCCAATGGCCCTATTTTTAAAATCTGCTTCGCTTGAGCAATTTTTTCTGACGTCAGCTGGCTGCCGGCAACTGCTTGAAAACAAGAATAACCAAATCTTCTAAGGAGTTATGCTGAACCTGCTTCAAATGCAATAAATCACAAAAACCATTGTTTACGATAAGTGGTATCTGATTGCTGTTAGAACCTGTGTTTATTGCTTTTGTGCGTTATGGGCTCTTGTAATTTGGACAGCCAGAAATTGTATTCCTTTATGCAGCGCGTAGGAAGGGTTTGTAAGGAGGGAGGCATCTGTAATTATGCTGCCAGGGAGTGGGGTTGTAGAGCCTCTGAAGAGCATGAAATGCAATCCTCGGGTTTCCAGCGGGCTTCCCACTTTCCCAGGTCTTGGAACCCTCCAGGAGCCTTCAGAGACCTGGGTAGAGGAGAACAGCAGGAAGGGCCTTGGAGCCAGGGCACCCCACATCAGAGAGCCCTTAAGGGGCTCTGGGAGTGGGGTGTGCGGGTGGCCGCAGCCCCCAGGAAGCTGGGCAGATGGTTCTCCCTGGAAATTGCCTTTGATGCTCCCGTCGGCTGTTCCCTCCGTCTCCCCACCCTGACCAGTGCCCACTTGGCTTTGTCATTGAGGGATGACAGCAGGGGTCCAAGGAAGCCCCTAGCTTCATTCCTGCTCCCTCTGTCTGCAAAATTGGAGAAGCATCTACGTGGCCACGGAGCCTGATTTCGATGCATTCGATGCACAGACACAGTCGCGCTGTGAATCGTGATGTCCCTTGATTTTTTTCGAGGCGCTGTCGGAAGGAGGGGCCGTGTCTGGGGAGCGGCGAGCTCTCATTCCCAAACATCTGGACTCAGGGAAGAGGGTTGAGTTTCTTTTTCACTGAAATCAAAGCAGCTCCACCTGTCCTCCCTGCACTTGTTGGCCTCCCCACCTGGAAGGCTCCTTCCTGCGCATTCACCTTGGAGGAACCCACCCGCCCTCACATGCCTCTGCTCCCCCCAGGTCTCCTCCAGCATTCCCTCTCTGGGTAGAAGTCACCACCATCCACCCAGTCTCCCAGGCCTAAAACCTGGGGCGCTTCCTCGACAATTTTCTTACCGTCCACCCCAGGGCTACATCCGCACACAGAAGCCACACATGAAGAACTAACAGGCAGCCAAATGCCCAGTCCCACCAAAATTACCCCCTCTCCCGGCTTTCGCCATCAATCACTCTCCAGGTGGGGGCAGGGGCTCAGCTGTTCTCTATAAGACCGCCTCTGAACTATCGATTCAGCACCCTGCAGAACCCCCAGCGCTCTGGGACCTGGTGTTAGGGTCATTTCTGGTTCCCCCACTTTTTTGCTCCATTTGTCCCCAGCCTCCTCAGTTCCTGTGCTCACCGAGTCTCCTGCCTAGGTTTTCATTGCTCAGACTGTTTTCTCTGCCTGGAGGAGGGGTCCTTCTTTCTTCCTTTCTCCACCCAACTTACCCTCTTGGGAGGTGGTTCAGGCACCATCTCCTCCAGGACACCCTTTCCAGCTGGGCCCTTGGGCCTGGGGCAGGGAGGGGCCAAGTCTGCGCCCACGGCCGCTGTGTTGACCCTATTACAATGATGATGAGCCGGAACTGTCAGTCTTTACGGGCAGCAACGCCGTCTGGTCTGTCTCCACACGCACATGCCCAGCACAGCGCCGGGGCTGTAGAGCAACTCAAAGGTGGACCAACATCCTACTCGTGCTAATGTGCCAACAGCACTTGGAGGCAGGGAGTTCTTTTAAGCCCCATTTTGCCCAGTTGCCTGTTGGCAATTACACACGAGTGTGTGATCGAGCCAGGTCCTAGACTGCACCCCCAGAAAACACCTCTGCACCCTTCTGGAACGGTCCTTGCTCAGCACGGATCAGGCATCAATCAGCCTGTCTCCCCCGGGACAGAGCACCCCCTGGGGCAAGGACTCACCTGAAGAGCGCCCCAGAATCTCATCTGTGCACAGGGGCATTCCTCAGTGGGGGCCATGACGGAGCGGCACAGAGCCTGGGGGCTGATTTTATCCCCCACGGTCAGGTCCCAGAGCGTGCTTTTTTGGGGAGATAAGTGATCAATTGCAGCTCTTGGGCTTTGTGTTCTGGTCTGATATTCCAAATGGACCCAGAGCTGGATGACAGGGTTCCTGTGTACCGGCGTGCTCGGAAGGGCTCCCCGAGGCTCCTGGACTCAAGCTTTGGGTCACATAGAACCCCTCCTCCTACCCTGCCCAGCCTGGCCATCCGAACAGTAGAAAAGTGGGGAGAGAAATAAACCTGGGCCCCACTTGTAGAAGACCCACACTTCTAGGGCTGGGGCCCCTCCTGGACAAGATCATAGTTTCCAGATAAGCTGATTTTAAGTAGCCTCCCCTCAATTCACACACACACACACACACACACACACACACAAGATACATTGGCCACCCTCACTGCCAGCACCAAGAAGGGCCCATCCCCTTTTCTTCCTCCTCCCCAGAGTTCCCTTTGGAGAAATGCACATAATTTGGGCTCTTGTGTCATGGGTCAAGAAGCAGGTTATGATGGTGCCGACCTCTGCGGTCTAGGGGGGCAGGCCCAGGACCATGGATGGCTTTGTCTCGACAGGGAAGTACAATCTGAGTTACAAACAGCTGACATCTTGCCAGACTTTTTGGAATTCGAGCTGCTCATAAGCAAGGGCCTGGGCAGTAGACCTGCCGGCCAAATAGCCAATCGGCAAATCCGCCGGGACCCTGGTCCGGGACTGGTGAGCAGCTGCCCTGCACCCGAAACCCTGAGGGCCTAGCCTGGGGGGTGCAGCAGTGGGCTGGGAGAGGGGCCCATGTCCACACTGAAGGCTCTGAGCAAGGGAGGAATGAGGGTTCTAGGGGAGGGGAGCAGAATGGGCGGGGGTGAGCAGGGACCAGCCTGCCTGGGCAGGGTGCAGGCTGCAGAGGCCACCGTCCCCCAGAGCAGACCAGCTGGTCCCTTGGCCGCCTGTGTCTGGGGCTGAGGCCCGGGGTCTGGCGGGAGGGGCGTGCGGAGCCGGGTGCCGTCTTCCTCTGCACGTGTCCAAGGCCAAGCCGGCAGCAGCCTTTCTCAGTCACGTCCTTCTGCGCCTGCCATCTGCTGACTTCTTTTTAGTCTTTAAACTTAGAAATAAAAGCACTTGGCCAGAAATTTTTTTTCCTGATTTTTTTAAAATATATATATTTTTATTGTTATTTATGTCTTTTACATTTTGTATTCCCCTTGGGTAGCCCACCACCAATTCACCCGTGATCCATCTCCATGGTCCCTTGTGTTCTTTTCTATTCCATTTTGTGCCCTTTTCCTTCCCTCCCTCCGCCTCCCGCCCCACCTGCTGATTGCTGAGTGTCTCTCTCCTATTTGGTTTCCTTATAATCCTGTTATAAGTGAAACCATTCGATACTTTTCTCTTTCTTTCTGGCTTATTTCACTGAGTATGATCCCCTCTAATTCCATCCATGTCGCTGCAAATTTCATGTGTTTATCTTCTTTCCATGCTGAATAGTATTCCATTGTGTATATGTACCACATCTTCTTGATCCAGTCACCTATTTTTGGACATCTGGGTTGCTTCCATGCCTTTGCTATTGTGAACAGTGCCGCGATGAACATACGGGTGCATGTATCCTTTCGGATTAGTGTTTTTGTGTCCTTTGGGTAAATTCCCAAAAGTGGCATTGCTGGGTCGTATGGAAGCTTCATGTTTAGCAGTTTGAGGAATCGCCATACAGCGTTCCATAGTGGTTGGACCAGTTCACTTTCCATAGTGGTTGGACCAGTTCACATTCCCACCAGCAGTGTAGAAGAGTTCCTTTTCCTCCACATCCTTTCCAGCATTTGTTGTTGCCTGTATTTTTAATGTGTGCCATCCTCACAGGTGTGAGGTGGTATCTCATAGTGGTTTTGATTTGCATTTCCTTGATTATAAGTGATGTTGAGCATTTTTTTCATGTATCCATTGGCCATTTGCTTTTCTTCTTTGGAGAAGTGCCTTTTGAGCTCTTCTGCCCATTTTTTGATTGGGTTATTGGCTTTTTTTTTTTGTTGAGTTGTGTGCGTTCCTTGTAAATTTTTGTTATCAGTCCTTTATCAGATGAATTGTGTGCAAAGATCTTTTCCCAGTTGGTAGGGTGTCTGTTAGTTTTGGTTAATGTCTCTTTTGCTGAACAGAAGCTTTTTATTTTGATATAATCCCATCTGTTTATATTGTCTTTCACTTCCTTTGCTTTGAGGGATGTGTCTTTCAAGATTTTGCTGAGATGTATGTCATGTAGAGTTTTGCCTATATTTTCTTTTATACATTTTATGGTTTCAGGTCTTACATCCAGGTCTTTTATCCATTTTGAGTTGACTTTTGTGCAGGGTATGAGGTAGTAGTCTAGCTTCATTTTTTTGCATGTGGCTGTCCAGTTTTCCCAGCACCATTTATTGAATAGACTGTCCTTGTTCCACTGCATTTTTTTTTGCTCCTTTGTCAAAGATTAGTTGTTCACAGATATGTGGCTTTAATTCTGGGTATTCTATTCCGTTCCATTGGTCTTTCTGTCTGTTTTTGTTCCAGTACCATGCTGTTTTAATTATTATGGCTTTGTAATATAGTTTGAAACCAGGGCGTGAAATTCCTCCGTTTTCTTTTTTTTTTAGTTAGGAGGGCTTTAGCTATGCGAGGTTTTTTGTGGTTCCATATGAATTTCATCAGTAATCGATCTATTTCTTTGAAGAATGTCATTGAGATTTTTATTGGAATAGCGTTGAATCTGTAAATTGCTTTTGGTAGGACTGCCATTTTGATAATGTTAATCCTTCCAATCCATGAGCAGGGGATGCCTTTCCATCTTCTTGTGTCTTCTTCTATTTCTTTCAACAGAGTTTTGTAGTTTTCTTTGTATAAGTCCTTTATGTCTTTGGTTAGATTTATTCCCAGATATTTGAATCTTTTGGTTTTGATTTTGAAGGGGATAGATTTCTTAATTTCTTCTTCAGATTGGGTGTTTGCATATAGGAAGGCTACTGATTTTTGTGCATTGATTTTGTATCCTGCTACTGTACTGAACTGGTCTATTATTTTGAGTAGTTTTTCTATGCAGTTTTTAGGGTTTTGTATATATATTATCATATTGTCTGCAAATAGAGACAGTTTAATTTCTTCTTTTCTTATTTGAATCCCTTGAATGTCTTTCTCTTGTCTAATTGCTCTGGCTAGGACTTCCAGTATTATATTGAAAAGTAATGGTGAGAGTGGACATCCTTGCCTTGTTCCTGATCTTAGGGGAAAGGCCTTCAGCTTTTCACCGTTGAGGATAATATTGGCCGTGGGTTTGTCATATATGGCTTTTATTATGTTGAGGTATGTTCCTTCTATCCCAAGGATTTCAAGGGCTTTTATCATAAATGGGTGTTGCACTTTGTCAAATGCTTTCTCAGCGTCTATTGATATGATCATATGGTCCTTATTTTTCTTTTTGTTGATGTGTTGGATTACATTGATTGATTTTCGGATGTTGAACCATCCTTGTGTCCCTGGAATAAATCCCACTTGGTCGTGGTGTATTATCTTATGGATGCATTGTTGGATCCTGTTACTTGGCCAGAAATTTTTTTAAAAGCCCAGTTCATGTGAAAGTTTAAATTATCGGTCCTTCCAAACTTCTCCTGTCTCTTCTGCGTGCAGAGTGGAGACAAGACTCGCGCGCTTTCCGTGTCCCTTCTAGTGGATTCCACACCATGTCTCTGTGTGTCCAGAGTCTGCAGCACATGGCAGCTCCAGGGGCCCGGGGCTGGGCATGTTCACCAGCACCACCCTAGAGAAGTGTGTGGGCACATCTGTCCTCAGAATCCCAGCTCTCCTTTCTTTGCACCTTGTGAGGTTAAAGGTGTGGACTGATGAGGAAGGCATTTGTTTCCCTCAGACTGTCTAGGTTCAAATCTAGCAGCTGCCCATCAGCTATGACACGGACAAGTCACTCTCCACCTCTATGCCTCAGTCACTTCATGTCCAAAATGGGGGTGATCTGCCCCAGAGGTTTCCTCAAGGCGTCAATTGTGAGAATGTGTGGTTCATAATGAGTACTCAGTAAAAAGTAGTAATTCCAGTAAATACTACTACAGTGATGACTATTAGTAATTGTTACTTTGAACAGGGGGCTTACTCCCCAGCATCCCTGTAGTTTTCAGGAGCATCCAATTAGCCAGCCAGGCCCCGGCTTTAGACCAGAACCCCCCTCGGTGGAGGTCTGGAACGGAGGAGACATAACTGGTGGCTTATGACATCTTTTCCACATTCCCCTGACCCTTAAAGATTTGCATAAGATTCTTGGGGAGTTTTCCTGCAACCCGTATTTCATACTTAGAAGTAAGAGAAAAGTTGGGGTCTGCCTGGTAGACTCCTGAGAGAGTGGTGGTCTTCTGGGAAGAAGG
The DNA here is from genome assembly GCA_004024925.1 of Scalopus aquaticus. Classification (NCBI taxonomy): domain Eukaryota; kingdom Metazoa; phylum Chordata; class Mammalia; order Eulipotyphla; family Talpidae; genus Scalopus; species Scalopus aquaticus. The sequence goes on from PVIJ01008901.1 coordinate 28,843, forward strand.
AGTGAACCCCATTAGGGATCAAGGAGACATTTCCTTCCCTCAAGGGATGCTCTATGCACCCTCAAGCCCTGGCACCATTCTATCTGCTGGCCCCACTTTCCTGACGTGGGCTGGTGCTTCTGCTATTTCCATGGCTGGAAAAGCCAACCCCAGGAATTCTGCCGCAGCCCAGGCAAACACCAGGTCCCCTGCGAAGTCTCCATGCTTTTTCTCCACCTTGGTGTGGCTCCCAGGGTTGCAGCTCCTGGGGTGCCTTAGCACCTTCTTGGTGTGCTGTTTCCCACCCCTACAGGCATGGGGTCTAGGACCCCAGTTCCCTCATCTGTGCAGAAAGCATTGGGGGGCTAGGGGCCTGCAGAATCCTCCCAGTGTGGCCGTCTGAGTTTCATTGACCACCGAAAACAAAAAGAAAGCCTGGAGCTGGGCACGCAGAGAGCGAGGACAGAGCACGCCTTGTGTGCTTGGAATCCAAGGAGCGGACTCCCTGGGACTTCCCAACCCAGATGGAGGTCAAGGCCAAGCCAGTGACCTGAACTTAGGACCTGTTCCACAGGTCCTAAGTCCATGAGACCACAGAACGCTCCTGGAGGGAAGATGCGGTGGTTAATTATACAACGACATATCCCAGCATTTTAGGTGGAAACAAACTCCGGTAGGATGGCAGATAAAAGTTTGCCTGTGCCTTAAGGTCCTTTTTTCCTGCCTTTCTTCTTAGGACAACACAAATCCTCATTATAGATGTTTCTGTATGTTGGCAAAAGGAACTATACTCAGAGTAATGAGATCCCCAAATAAAGTTCAGTTCATTTTCATCTCTCTTTCCTCCCCGAATATTATTGCTGGAAATGTTACATTATCATAAACCAGAGTTCAGGCTGCATGTGGGGTTTTAACAATTGTCATTTTTCCCTGGATACAAATTCTGATTAGTGCCCACATTTTACAGAGACCCCCTTTCCTCACTCTGGTGTTTTCTTTGTAGGTATTTTTCTTGGCTGGATGCACAGTTTGGATGATGGAAATTAAGGGGGTTTGTGATAGAATGTTCCAGTGTCCTCTATGCCTCTTCCCTGCCAGCCCTTTGGGGAGCCTGAGTTGGCAGGGAGTGTAGCAGTTAATGGGGGAGGGGGCTGAGACTGGGGCTCCCCCGAAAGACCCTCCTTTTGACAGAGGCCAGAAGGACCCCTGGAGAAAGCGCTAGGCTGAGTCTTCCCGGCCAGGTCCTGCCTGCACACAGACAGGGAGGGGCTCCCAGCTGGCACCCTGGAGGGGAGGTTCACATAGTTCATAGTGAACTTGTCCCCCCTCTACCAAGTCACAAGCCGCTGGCAGGACTGATGCTTAACTTTACAAGGGAATTTAGAGTCTAGAGCCTTTCTCACTTTTTTGCAAGGTTGAATGGTCACCCAGGTGGCATGGCAGGCCCAGAGGGCCCGAGGCCCCAGACGCAAGATGAGAAGCCCAAGGGCGGGGTTTGTCCTAGGGCGGGGTTTGTCCTCCTAGGGCGGGGTTTGTCCTCCGCCAGCCAACCCCTAAACCTGAGCCCGTAATTCTGACTCCCGACCCGGGGTGGCATTCTCTAGATGACGCCGTCCACCACCTCTGCTCTGCAAAAGCCCAAGTGGCTTGCGGAGTGGGGGCTTGTGGGATGGGCTGGACTCTGTCGTCGCCCTGAGCCTAGCCCCCAAAGGGCTGGCCCGGTGGGCAGGTGTCAGCTGTCCCTGTGGAGCTGAGCCTTAGGAAACCTGTGCACCTGCCACTCAGAGGGGCTATGGGGTGGGGGCGGGGAGGATAAGTAGCTTCCAGAGCCTGGGTCCCGAGAGGGAAGGCAGCGCGTGCAGGGTGCCCAGCATTCTGCTTCCACTGGGTCCTCTCCCAGCCCCAGTCTGCAGCTGTGTTTTGTTCAGTGAGCTCTGTGCGCAGGGAGCTTGCCTCCTGGGCTCCAGTGGGTAAGAGCAGGGTGCTTCAGGGATGTGCTTGCGGCCAAGGGCCACATCCCCAGGGAAAGCAAAGGGGTGCATAGGCATTCTCCAGAGCGAGTTTTCCAGTCCCTCTTATGATTCCTCCGTTCTAAAGCCGGGCGTTATGGAGTGAATTGCAAGTCGCGTGGACAGGGGTTTGTCCCCTCACGTTTCCAGCTGCCTCGTGGTTATTCATGTCAGCAAGCGCTGACTAAACGCCTACTGTGTGCGGGTTGCAGGAACCTTCAATGTCAGCGCCCAGCTGCCTTCATGTCTCCGCCAGAGCTAGTGGCTAGGAGGGAGCAGTGATTCATAGGCCAGGCCTGCTGCCGACCTTGTCCCCAGCAAAGACTCATTTCAACAGGCTTCTTGTCCAAGTGATTATTTGCTGTTAGTTCCACTTGGACTTGGCAGCCGTTCTGCAATTCCTGTTAGCAAAGAGGAAGCAGGGAACCTTGAAGTAAGTACTTATCTCGTGCAGAGAGGATTCATAGAAGGCTGTGCCTCTTTCAGGAGCCTGCCCGCACCTTCAGCCTGGCTCTGTGATGACAGTGAACTTTTCTACTCTCACGCTTCTCTCTTCCAAGTTCCTTCCCCACCTGTGCTTTCTTTTCCTCTCGCGGCACCTTCATAAGGCAGGTGCATCGCTCAGTGCCGCGTTGGGGAGTGGCGAGCCCGCCCCACCTGGTGCCGGCTCCTCATCTGCATCTCTTTCCATGCCACCAAGCCCAGAGCTGCCAGAGGGCAGCAGCGACGGTGGCCCGGGCTCCTGCAGGCCTGCCCGGGCTCCGGGCATACACTCCTGCCCAGGAGTCCGAGGAAGGTCTGGAGATGCTGCTGCACCCCGGACAGGTCGGAGGCACCGAGGGGAGACGTGGGGCGAGGCTGCCGAGTCACGGAGGTCGCCGCGCACTCCTCACGGGTGGGTGGCGGGCGCGTGCTCTTGTGCCGGGGTGGCGCGCTGCTGGCCGCGGCAGGCTGGCATCACATTTCAGCAACATGATCTGGGCGCAGAGCGAGTGAGGGGAACGTGGTCTTCAGCTCAGGAGGGGTTGGGGTGGCAGCTCAGTCAAGAATCCTCTTCTCTCTGTTCTCTTTGTGGCCTTTTCAGCCCTTTCGGCGTAACTAGTGCATGTGGCCCGCCCAAGACCAACAAGAAAGTTGCGTTTAAAAGTCAAAGTTTCTGAAGGACTTCACAGTGGGGAGGCACATTTGGTGTGAAAAGTTCCAGAAAAACAAAAGCCTCCGGTTTCTTTGCCTCTTAGCAGAAGAATCGCAAAGGCCTTTTCCAGGGAGAGGGGGTTAGAGGAGATCTGTATTTGCTGGGGATCTTATTTGAAAGTGATTTTGCTCTTTGGCGTTTTTTAGTCAAAGGCTCTCAGACTTTGGTCGGAGTGATATCCAAAATGTGCCCTCTTTCTGGCTGGTTAGAGCACACGCTGTTAATGAGCGGGATCTGTTTTTAAAGATTTCCCCTGAGCCAGCAGAGTACCCAAGGTTCAGCGGCCAAGCTGGTCCAGGGAGGGAGGCCGAAGGCGCCGCTTCAAGGTGCTGGCAGCTCATTTCCCGTCTAGACATGGAGGAGGGAGGAGAAACTGGAGGAGCCGGGCTCAGAGAGAAAAGCCCTCCCTTTGTTCCCCTGCCCAAGCTTGTCCTCGGGCCCGGCCCGCAGGAGGGCAGAGGAGCCGGCTGGGGCTCAGCCCGGAGAATTCCTTTTTTTTCTCGCTTCCTCCTACGCCATGTGGCTTCAGATCGTGACATTTCTGTTCAATGCTGTCAGTGCCTTGGTGTGAGGAGAATGTCTGTACCCGGGTCCCTTGGCCAAGAAGAGGTGGTGCCCAGAGCCTGCTGGCATCTGCCCCACCCCGTCTCCCTTCCTCACCCACATGACCGGTGGACAAGGAACAGCTCCTTCCGGCCAAGCAGTGGGGTAGAGCTGAGCCGGGGTGATGTGGGCAGGCCCGGGACCCCGTCCGTAACTCGTATGTCTGGTCAGCCGGCGAGTCTTAGCCTCAGGCCTGCCCAGGAAGGGCAGGTCCAGAACCAGCTATGGTTGCCTCATGTCTCTGAAATGAGTGAGCAAATAATCGGGAGCCCCAGTCTCTGGCCCTTCCCAGAGGGGAGCCTGCGGAGCCAGGGCCCACCAGCTATTTTTAGAAAGCTATCAGGTGCGCAGGACACTCAGCTGCCTTTTTCCACCTGTTTGGGTCATTGTCGGGATCCTGTGTCCCTGCCACAGGCCCTGAGTCTCCCAGCAGCCGTGGCAGCCACTCAGCTCCCTCCTGACGTCACCCCGCCACCTCGCTGGCCTTGTCTGGCCATGGCAAGAGAGGCACTGGGATCGTGGGTGCGTGGGCACTTTGTGCCTGGAAACAGGCTCTGGACGCGAGTGCTTGCCCTCCTCTACTTTCCTGAGACGGAGACTGAGAAGTTCAGAATGTAAAATCCGTCGGGAAGAATCGTGATTTAGGAGCCCACCGTGGGGGTGTCGGTTCATTGCACAGAAGGTTCCAGAGTCTGTTCTGTCAAGAAGGTGCACACATATGCAATCGAGCAGGGACAGGCCCGTGCGCCCCTCCGCGCCCATCACCCACAGAGGCCAGTTGCTGTGGGAATCTAGAGGCAGTGAGCGTCATGAGGAGGTGAGCACGGCCTTGGACGACAGCAGGCTTTGGTCCGGGGTGCAGGAGGGGAGGTGTTGCCAGCAGAGGGTCCTGTGCCGGCCGCTCGCCTGGAGTGGGCTAGCCCTTGGTTGTATTAGGGGCCTGGAGGAGACAGGGAGGCTGGCACACAGGGCTCAGTAAGGACAGTGGGAAACAAACTTGAGGTGGCAGATGAGGGGTTTGATGAGCTCTGCTAGAGCAAAGCCACCGAGGGTGGAGCGGGGAAAGACAGGGGACTTGGCGGTGGCCTGTTCTGTGCAAGTTTGCACATTCTCCCCCCGCACATGTGGGTTTCTCCAGGGACTCCAGCTTCCTCCCACATCCCACAGATGCGTGTGTGTCTAAGCCATTGTGGTGAGTGGGGGAGGGGGACTGACGGGGTGCGCCTTCAGTGGAAGGACATCCTGTCCAGGCTTGGGTCCCACCTTGTGTCCTGAGTAGCCAGGATGGGCCCCAATCACCCACTACCCTGAACTGCAATCATCAGGTTGAAAATGAATGAATGAATGAATGAATGAATGAATGAACGCGAATGATGCTTAAATGTTGGACACTTTGGCGTGTCTTTTGCCATGGGAACCTAGCTCTTGTTTATAGCCTTTGCTCTTGATCGCCTCTGGTAAAATTGTTTGGTTCAGTGTCATTTTGCTTAAAGCCAATAACATGAGTGGGGACTTACTGTAACTCCACCATCCAAGTTTGGCGAGTGCTGACCCTTGGGATCCCCTCTGCCACTCACTGTGGGTTTCATTTAGCCCCGGCCCGGCTTGGGCACTGACACCCGAGCCCTGGCCTGACACTCTGGGTGTGCTGGGTAAATGCCAGCCCCTCTGTAGCGCCCCCTGTGCATTTAGCAGAGCAGGAGAGCTTGGATGGGAAGCGGCTGCCTTTGCCTGCGTGGGGAGAGGCGCTTGCTGCCCGGGGAAAGCATCTGAGCGGGCTTCCTTTCATAACAGTGGATCAGGTGTGTCTGACTGCATGGTGAAAGCAGCAAGGTTTGTTCCATACTTTAGCCACAAAGAGGAGGAGGCTGAGGCCAACTGGTAGACCCCAGGCCTCGCCCGCTCCTGGGACCTGACATCTGAGCTGCCTCCCTGCAGCCGGGGCTGCGGTTCATTCATCCCGGGTGAGCTCAGACTTCAGAAGCAGCCCAGCCCCTGCCAGGTGATGTGGGTGCCCATCATCCCCACCCCTCCAGGACTGGCTTCTTGAGAATGGGCATAGGTGGTGGCAACGAATACACTGCTGCATTTGTTGCTCTTTTGGGAAAAGAAAAACCTGGCTTCTTAGAACTGTTGTATTTTATTTTTCTGTAAAGAGGAAATTAATTTTAGTCTTTCTTTTTGGTTTAAAATGTTGTTCTTTGCTTTTTCCGCCCTACAATTTAAAAGGAAACATTTGTCTGTTGAGAAAAGAAATGATAATTATGGCCTGAAAATTGTTTCTATTCTGATTTGAAAAAGTGACAATAAAAATTCCATCGCACAGATGGAGCCTCGCTGAAGGTGGAGGGTGCTGAACTGCGAGCCAGCCCGGCCAGTTGGGGGCTCAGATGGCATTGCGTGTGGATTTGGGGTCCAGTATCGCTGGGCGAGGGGCTTTTTCCGAAGCTGGTCTCCATTGCCCGTGTTAGTTTGTCTGCCCAGTGGGGTTTGGATACGCTGCTTCACCAGGGGAGGGAAGGGGTAGGGCTGCCGGGGGAGGGGAAGGTGGGGGGGCTGCCCCATGCTGGGTGCACCTTGTGGACAAGGCTCCCTGGACGCTCCCTGAGCTTGGACAGCCCCTAGCTTTAGCCCTCAGTTGAGAGTTTTCCTTTTCAGCCTCACAAAATTACCATTGCTGCAAGTCCTCGGATCAATAAAGCAGGGAACTGATTAGACTGTGAAATTAAACTAATAATGTCACGCTATTAACCCTCGATCAATGGGGAAAGGGCGCAAACCGAAGGCTCTTTCCTAAATCCCCATTACCCTCTGGATACATGTATTTACTTTTTTGAAGAACTGGGAGCACGCGTGTCTCCCAAGCCCCTGCTTTCCCACAAAGGTGGTGAGATCGGTGAGGTAGGGGTGCTGCCTGTGAGTCACCGCAGGCCAGGCTAGGTTAGGGGAGCCCAGTCTGCAAGGCGGCTGGAGTAGGGCAGCCCCTGGGCCTGGGGGTGGCCTTGGAGCTGCTGCTGCATATGTGATCCCCAAGTCCTGACTCGCCCCCTCAGCAGTCCCTGTGAATACACTCTCCTTTGGGGTTCATGCCAAGCCACCCCTTAGCCAAATCTGGGGCCCAAATGCTGGCTAGAGAATTCCTGTCTACAGTCTCCCGGGAATCCTGGGTCCACACCGCGTGTGCACCGGTGTGGGGCTTTTTGAGCACTTTGGTGGATTCCGTGAGAGGACAGAGGCTTCTCTTCCGTTCCCCCCGCCCCCCAAGCACGGGCTCTGTGCGTAGACCCGGCGACTGGAGGCAGTGGGTGGGCTCGGTACTGAGAGCAGATGCCTGGGCTGTCTTCAGGTGCATTCTGGCCCCTTTCAGAAATAAGTTTTGAGGGATGAGTCTTTTCTGCAAACAGTCAATTTGGGGAAGTGGCGTCTTGTCTCCAATAAGTCTCGCGATGGGACTGAGCGTCCACCTGTAAACTGGACTCTGGGGGTTCATGGATACTAAGCTGAGCCCCCCACCTTCTGGCCTGTCAGTCAGGACAGCCTCTTGAGCCAACCTGGGTGACCAGCATGTAGAATGGGCTTGGTCGCACTAGGACAAAGGCCTGATTGTCGCCATGATGGGACCACATCTCGTGTGTGGCCAAGTCCTGAGCGGCCTCGGCTTGTCACTGGCCAGGAGTTAAGGGTCGATCAAGCTGGGCCTCAAACATAAGCAGCCAAACCAGTTGAACGACAGCATTTTAGTCCTTCCAGCTCTTCTGCGTGCTCGCCACTGCAGGGCTGGGGAGGCAGGTGTTATTACCCCCATTTACCGGAGGAGCAAACTGAGGCTGATTGTGCTATTGAGACGCTGGTGCAGGTGACGTCACCAGGCCCTACAGCCTGGGTCCAGGGCACTTGGTTGCCCAGATTCTCTCACGGGATGTCTGGAATCAGGAAATCGTTGTCCTCCCCTGGCCGTGGCCCTGAAGAGGGAGCCAGGGCGCCCTTCCCTCCGGCCCTCCCATGCCTTGTCGGGCACCGGACCTGTCAGCGCCATCGCCGTGGAATGTTGCCAAGGATCAGACTCCTCTCTAAAAGTGGTGATGGTATTTAATAACTAATTACTCTAATGATCTTGCAGAAATGCTGGAGACCTGTTTTAGGAGAGATGTCAATTAGAGCCATCTGCACGGTGAATAAAGGAGCCCTACCCCAGCTGTACTGTTGAAACATGTTAGCGTTTTCCTACCAGCGGCCATATGGTACTTAGCGAAAGTGAATTGTTCACACTGCACAGCCCGCCCTCCTGATGAATACCAGCATTTTGTTTGGGAAAATAGTTCTTCAATCGTGTGGAATATTTTTCAATGCAGTAAGTAGCAAGCTGGAAGCTGGAAGGCCCTTGAATGCAGAAAGAGTCCCATCACCTCAAGATGCACTTCCCGCCATCCCAGCCCAGCCCCTGCCCCCAGCTCCTGCATCCCACCTGTGCACTGTCGTCAGCATCTGCTCCCGAGTCTGCTCAGAGAAGCCCAGTCCACAGAGAGTTCTTGGCCCGGCCCACCTTAGCGTTTCTGTGTGGGATTGGAAGGAGCAGGGCTGAAGCTATGACTGAGGGCACTGAGCTTCGTCTCAAGGGCACATGCTACTGGGCAGAGCACCCCGAGAGTTGCACAGTAGCACAGGACATTTAATCGGGTGTGTGGCTTCAAGGAAGGGTGGAATTTGTGAGTCAGTCTGCTCCGGTTACGAAGCTCAAAGGTCAGGTTGACGCCTGGCGACTCAGAGAAACCTGCCAGAAGCCCCTCTCCTCCTCGTCACACTCCTCTAAACACCAGTGGCCAAATGTCATAGTCACCTGTGGTCACTCCCTGACCTGTGGCAGACAGCTGCGACTGGGGCTCGTTACCTGAACACAGGCGTGTCTGAAGCAGCCATGTGCCCACATCGGCCTGTGCTGCTCGGGAGATGAGCTGGAGGTGGCAGTCTGGGGGCTGTGCCCCCACTGTCCAGCCGCTGCCAGGTCGTGCTGGCCCAGGGGCCCTAGACCTCTCCTGGGGCTCTGTGGCTATCAGGGCCACGAGGAGGGAGCTGTTGACTGCAGTCTGCTCAGGGACTGACAGCTTTCACTTGCCAATGCTGTCTGTTCTGGAACTTTCCCTAGAACCGAAGTCACTTAGTAAAACTTTTTAAAAAGGCAAGATTGACTGTAGTTAGTGATACAGAAGATCTGCTGCAAGACCTTATACCCGAGATGTTCTTCACAAAAGCGTGGTCCCATAAATCTCACTGATTTCCAATTCAGCAGCAACTGATCCCAAGTTACAATAATGATCAGGGATAGATGTGAGCATATTTCTGCTATTTTCACCCAGAAGGATTTCCTTTAAGGACATGTTCAGCTAAACTTAGGATCACTCCCAGGTAGAGACCCCAATAAAGTGACCAAGCCCTAGGGCCTCCTCCACCACCCGTGACCATGAAAGGCGTCCAGAGCACCCAAAGAAGTCTCCACCCTTTCCTTAAGGCCAATTCCAGAAGGACCTTTGTGGTCTGGAATGTCTGTCCTCCCCTCCCCCAGTCCCCATCCCTCTTCCCACCCTATTTGGGCCAGGCCTGGTGGTTACCCTAAGGAGTTAACCTTTCCTCATTTGGGGAGCAGGCAGAGATGGGGGGAGGCTGAGGGCAGTTTGACATATGCTGCCTGGTCTGAACATGAATGCTATGCTCAGACACTGAATTTGATGAATTGCATTATAAAATTTAAAAACAAATTTAAAACTCTATTAACTCCCTGTAATGGCCTCCTCCTGGAGTACACAGAGAGCAACGGCTCACTGGCAAACAGAAAAAACACCCTCGTTTGCAATGTGCTTTGCTTGCAGCAGAATGGAAGCAGGAGGGCGAGGGCGAGGCGGGCAGTGGGCGCCCACACCCTCTCACTGCGCCCGCTGCCTGCCCCCCACCCCTGCCCGGCCCGGGGCAACGGCAGGGCCCCTGCCACCAAATGCAGTCGCTCCTGTGTTAAAGCCTAAAGTCTGCTTCCTTTAGAAGCTAAATCCTTCTTTCTAGACTGAACCATGGCAGTGAAGAGCTTGCAGGGGGTGGCCGAGGCCGGCAGGACCACCGAGGCCTGTGGTTGGCGGGTCAGGCTGTCTGGGGGACTGTGTCCCCGGAGCCCCCCACCAGGCTGGGCGGGGAGGCTGTCCGTGTTCCCTGCAGCCTCTGCAAATCCAGGAGCACAAGGGGCGGGGGGTGTGGGTGCAGGGGGGAGCGGGATGTTGGCCTGGCTCCAGGCTACCAACTGGAGAGATGAACTTTTGTTGAGAAAGGAGACGGCCCCGCAGCTGTGCGCACACGTGGGCAGAAAGGAGGAGCTCAGCTGGCAGGGGGCAGCCCTGGGACCGAGGGAAGAGCCCTCTCCACGGTTCTGCTCGAGACCCCAAGCTGGTTTGGAGGTGCTCACCTCTCCTGGGGGCACCCCTGTCTGAGAGGCAACCCTCAGCCCTTCTGAGCACAAAATGTCATGAGGAGATATTTGAGGAGGAAAAGGGCCTTGTAGACATTAAGCAGACCTCGGGGGCCAAAGGCTGTAAAGAAACCATGTGTTCGTGTTGGCGGGGGCAAGAGTGGGTGTGCACGGGCAGATCTGTGTGTGTAAAAGGGAGCAGCGCCCATGGCTCTGCTGCCCTTGGCCCCTTGGGGTGGCGGGTTTAATGTGGGCTGTGCATCCGGGGATCTCTGTCTCTCGGGAGCACCCCTCAATTCAGCACTCAGTTCAGCAGGGCAGTGAGGCTCATGTAAAGAGCCGTGAACTCCCCCCTCCCCAGGCTCCTATTCCTCCACTGGAGGAGGAGGCAGGATCTCTGGGCAGGGCTGGGCTGCGGGGAGACTCGTCGTTAGCCCCTCCCGGGAGGCAGGCATCAGACAGGGCACCAGCAGTGCGGGCAGTGCCCAGGCTTCCCCGCCTCACAGGGCCTTGGCCCTGGGCGAGGGATGAAAGTGGGGTAGACCAGGAGCTTCCCGCAGTGTCTGCCATGGGGTTGGTCTTGGGGTAAGGGAAGGGAGATGACATCTGTAATAGTTTGAGGACCCTCTCCCCACCCAGGGGGCTCACCATGCAAACAAGAATGGGGGCCCTCCACAGTGGACAGATGGGTTTCCTGTTTGGGCACTCTGCAGCATCTGCCCCCAGGCCAGCGCGCCCCCAGCCCCACCAGCCCCTCCGCCACCCGCCCCCAGGCCGTCCCCATCACAGGCCGTGGTCCTGATCTTTGTGAGCCTGCTTTGGGCCACACTGAATCAATATACTGGCTTTTCGAAAAAATCCCTTTTATTAAGTATGCCCCATTATTTTAAATTATTTTTCCTGTGACCTTTTTTAAAGCAGAGATACACACGTGCACAATGCAGTGTTCACACAGCCACTTTTGAGAGTGTGCTGTTGCCCCTGCCACTATCATTAAAATTTGAACCGAGCGAGGAAGCACGAGGGTGGCAGCCCCCGCCTTGCGAGCGTCCTGAGCAGCTGTTCACCCCTCTCCCACAGCCCCTCTGTGGCTCTATATATGTCTCCCCACAAACATTTGTCCCTGCATAGTAAACAGCAGAACAACAAGATTTTGGAAAAGGGGCAGACGCAGGGTTGAGTCCTGTGCACGCTTGGTGACGCTGGGCGTCCCTTCACGTCGCGCCTACCAGGGCTAACCTCGTAAGCCACTCATCACCATCAGTATTTTGTTCAATGAAGCCATTTATGTGAAGCGCCTCGCCCAGAGCTGTCCCCCAGTAGGACGCGTAAGTGACCGTCCTCACGAGGTCTCCATGCTGCTCCCGGCTCGTTCTTGCCTTCCGTCGACATTCTGTGCTTCTTTTAAAGGGCCTTGCTGCTAGCCTCAGCTGGACCAGCAGGTGCCTTTGCAGCATCCCAGGGTGAGAATCTGTGTTCCAACGTCGTTCCTCTTTCTGTTCTGCTCGGTGTCTCCACACCTGCACTCAGCCACCTGCCTGGCGGGGCATTCTCACCCCTGCAGGCCCGGGCAGTGCCCAGCCCGAGCCTGGCTCAAAGCAGATACTCGCTACAGCTGGCAGAGTAAGTTTTGAGTTGTTGAGTGAAACTGAGGTCTCAGTCTGCTTTGGGCTCCAGTGGCTCCTTTGCCAGATTCTATAGGTGGCTAATCAAATGCAAAATTCGAAAGAAAAGTGCTTTTCGTCATCACTCAGCTGAGGACTTCTTGGGTTTCACAGCCTAGAACCGCCAAGAGACCCTTCATAAGTTCCCTGCCCTGTTGATGTTGCAGCAATATGGACTGGCTCCCAAAGCAGCCGCTAACTTGCAGTCTGGCGGGAAGGAACTTTCTAGACTGCTGGAAAGTGGTCTCTATCTTAATTGGAGTGGTGATTGCACTGATACATATTTTCGTCAAAGCTTCCCAAACTGTACACTTGAGTAGTTCCTATATAAAAATTATACCTCCATAAATTAGTTGAATTTTTTTTAAATGCAGCTTGACCATACAGGCCAGTTGGAGGAGCCTGTTTTAGTCTCATGTCTTCTCCCTCCTCGTGCGCAGGTGGCACTGAGAAGTGTGGCTAAAGCCGGCATGTTACAGGATTGCTCTGGGAGGAAAGGGACAGAACAGCCTCTGTGTTTGTAGAATCGTTAATCCTTTCAACCCTGAGCCCAATCTCTTGCGCAGGTGCCACCCCATCCTGTCCCCCAAAACCTCAGCCTGTTAGTCTCATCCAGCAGTAGCTCTCAGCTTCGCAGCCTCACTCAGCCACAAACTGGAGTCCACCTCTCACCAGAGGGGAGAGGGGTGACATTCATGTAAACGCCAAGGCCCCTCCAGTGGATATTTGCATGCTTGTGTTGGTCATGGTGTCATGCACGCTAGCCACGAGGTGGAAGCAACCCGTGTCCATGGTTGGATGGCTGGATGTCAACACGTGGCATACGGTCCTTGCCGCAGAGTGATATTTTGGTTGACAAAGTGATTGCAGCTACAATGGTGGTGCTGAGGCTATACCCTCTAGGTGTGTGGAAAGCCAGACCATCTTTCTAGGTGTGTGAATTACTCTGTGACGTTAGCACGACAAAATCACCTAACAAGACATTTCTCAGGACACATCTCTCATTGAGTGATGCATGGCTATACATACAGTGGAATATTATTCTTCCTTGAAAAGGAAGGAAAGACTGCATATAATATGACATAAATGAGCCTTAAAGGCATTATGCTAAATGAAATAAACCAGACACGAAAAGACCAATTCTTTCAGATTATATATAGATGCGGTTCTCGGAAGAGTTAAATTCACAGAGACAAAAAGTAAAAGGGGGTTTACAAGGGGTTGGGGAGATGATAGAGTGGAGAGTTAGTGTTTAATGGGGACAGAGTTTCCATTGGAGATGGAAATGCATCCTTCCCAAATTGCTGTGACCCATTAGTCACCACTGGTTTCTCTTGATTTCTCAACTTAATTCAGGCAACATGCTCTCCAGCCTGACAGCCGAGGGGAACTTCCCCCCAAGCTGCAGAAGCAGCACATGCTCTGTGGAAGGGCGTGGCTGTCCAGGTAGGGGGGCTGGTCCTGGAGCTGTACAGCACAGCGACACTCAGCACTGCCAAGGCAAGGAGCCAGGCCCCCAGACAGGCACACACAGAGGTGCCAGCAGCAACTCACTCCCCTCGACCTACCTCAGGGACCAGGTTGGATTTGTCTTTTGATGTCATAACTGCACATGCCGTGGCCTGGACCTCACAGCTGCACACTCGGAAGAGACGAGACTTGGCAGCAAGCGCTCTGCACGGGGCCGCCTTGCTGTTGGCAAACAGAAGCAGAATGTCGGGTCCTGATATCTCTCTGCATTCAGGCCTCGAGGGGAACAAAGAGGGGGTCTGTGGGGAAGCCGGGACCCTGCTGTGCAGAGAAACTCTGTACTGTGTACCCTCGGTCTGTCAGTGCACACAGGCCACCCGCCGCAAACAAGGACAGCGACTTTCTAGGACTTCTGGTTTCTCCTCCCACCTAATGAATAGTGGAAAACAAACACCCACCCACACACACAGGTGCAGTGGAAAGGCTGTTCTGGACCTGGCTGGCGCCCCTTTGTCTGGGCTTTCCTGTTTGCTGGGGAGGCTGCGTGCCCGGCTCTGCACCTCTGCCCACCTCCGCCCTGTCCCGCAGCCTGACCACGTCTGTCTGCTTCTGCGAGTGTTGAGTCCCCTCTCGGTGGCCCTCCATGTCTGCTGCCACCCTCCCTGTGGGCACCTGTACCCACTGGACACATGGACTAGGAGGAGAGGCCTAGCGCCGCCTCCACTTTCCCTTCGCATCGTGCTGCTGCGAAGGGAAGGCCGTTAAAGTCCTTGAAGACGGGAGTGTAGCTCCTTGCTGGTTGGAGCCACAGAGCCCACAGAAATGTGGGCTCAATGACACTTTATATGCAACACAATGAAACACACACCGGCCCCTCCGGATCGAGAGGCGGCATCCTGTTTCACTGCTCACGACCAATGCAACGTCCGCTTGGAATGCAGAGTTGTTTTAACTATAAAATACACCAAGATTTGTCTGTTGGCAGAATTTAGAGCGCAGAACTATGGGGACTAAAGGAGGCAGGAGGCTCCATCTGGGTGCTTGGGAACGGATGGTCCACGGGCTCTTTGCTGAGCTTCTGGGCATTTGGAGCTCGGCCACCTGCAAGAAGCCGTGGGAGGAGCAGGTCTCAGGCCAGCCTGGCACCTCCGTGCCCAATTGGGGTGGGAGAGCTGGTTCAAATGACACTTACTGGCTTGTTGGTTTGGCATTTGGGACTTTGGAGGCTTTGGGCTGTGTCTGGCAGATGTTGGGGTTCATGCCATAGCCTTCATGACAGAGGGAGACACTTCCGAGAGCCCTTAATGACGTCTCCGCAGGGCCGTAGGGAAGTACGAGGCTCTGTCTGTAGAGGAAGTGGCCCTGCTGGTGCTGGGCACATGTCATAGAGCTCTCCCAGGGAGCGTGGGCGTGTCACTGAGCCCCGGGAGCGGGACCCCAGTTCGCATTTGGGAGAACAGAGGCCAGAAAGACAGGACTGTCCCACCTCAGTGCCAGGAATGGCAGGACTAAGATGGGACCCCAGCACAGGCGTCTCTGACAGCCTTAAAGGGCGTGCGCGCTGGATAAGGCAGCATCCTCGCCCCGTTCACCTCGGATGTGTGAAACTGCAGGTCCTGAGTCAGATGGCCGGTGGGGCCGAGGAATCTGCATTTCTGGCCAGCTCTGAGTGATGCTGGAGCTACTGCCCTAGGACCACACTTTGAGAAACAAGGATGCCTGGAGTCTGTCAGCTTCACTGGCAAGGCCAGATGGTCTCGGTGCAAAGCTGGAATTTCTAATCCTCCATCCAGTCCGCTTGGCTCCATTCTTGCTCTGCTTTGTTTTGAACAAGGTGTCTAAAAGCTCTGGCCTGCACACCCATCACCCCTGTCGCTCCCACTGCCAAGATCCCAGCACTCACTGGCATCCAGGAAACAGGAACCACACCTGAAATGGGCACTGGACGCCGGAGGGGGCGTGTCTGTGGCTTTTCAGGGCAAGCACGTGGGGGGCCCTCCTGGTGGACCGTGTCCCTCTGCTAGTTGTCCAGGCTGCGGGGTGTCTGACTGGTGTGCAGTGTGTGTCCTTCGCTTTCATGACAGTGTGACAAGGTGTCATCGATCCCTTTCAGACAAGAGCACCTCAGTGGTGAGATGGTCGGGGCCTCTGCTTTTGCCACCAGTTCTCTCTGATCTGGAAACCTCTCCTCCAGAGCCGAGACTGGGAAAGAGCAGAAGGAACCTCTGGGGGCCGGCAAAACAAACAGGGGTCACCCTATTCACCCTGTGTGCGCACCCACAATCCTGTCCTAGCTTCATCAGCAATCCCCATAGGCGTTAGATCAGAATCATTCTTAAAAAAAAAAAAAAAAAAAAAAAAAAGCTAATGGTTGGCTACCTGGATTCTAAATTCAAGGCAAATTTTGCGAACTCCTGATCTGGCAAGAGTAAGGAAATATATTTAGAAAATGGCGGCAGCAAGAAACATGGCTGGGAGCGATTCGAGGTGATTCAGCCGCAGAACTCCAGCCCACCATGGGCTGCCTGAAGGGGGCACGGCCCAGGCCCAGGCAGTCACCCCAGTCCCACAGCTCCTGCCGCAGCCTGTGTCTCCGGGTGCTGCTCTCTGGTCAGCATGTTGCGAAATACATGACGTATTTCAGGATATTTTCTCTTGCAAAGAACTAAGACGTTTTGTTCTTGTGTAAAATGGAACATTACAGGAACCAATTCAGTCACCTCAAAAATAGGTCCGCGTGTAAGAAAACGAGGCTTTCCCCAATCATCCCGCAGACTTGAATGACACAATGCTGATCTTTTTCTCCCTCCTTCTGGTGCCTTCGTACATCTCCTTCTTTCTCTGTCACTGACCTCTCGATGGCAGTGCTCGCCTCAGTGCTGGCCTGACTGCCTCGTGTCAAAATTTATACATTTTGACTAATGACCCCCTTAGCCTCTATGACGTCAAAAATTGGTGTCTCCAGACTCCATGTGCCCATTAAAAAACCTTCGTGTGTGATGCCCTCTCACCTCAGAGTCCATGTACCCCCAAACAAAATCCTCCCCTCCCTGGCAGGCCTTTGTCCTCTACTTACTCTTCATTTCAGTGGACAGGGCCCCTGGCCTTCCAGTGGACAGGGCCCCTGGCCCTCCAGGCCACCTCTGGCGCCTCCCGCCTTGCCAGCGTCTCCAGTCTGACTCTTCCCCATCTGCTCTGCCGCCGCTCAGGCCCTCACCCCAGCCTGTCCCCATCAGCGCCTCACGCAGCTTCTCCGTGTCCAGCTTTCCATCCTCCACCCCGTCTCCCTCCTGTCTGCACCCAGGCCCTCAGAGACACTTCCTTGTCCCACACTTTCTCCCCAAGGGCCTTTGCTGTCCAGCTCAGCAGCCACTAGCCAGGTGTTCACTGACTTTAAGTCAAATCAAAAATCCAGTTCTTCAGTCATTTCAGCCAGTCTTCGAGGGTCCAGTAGCCACACGTGGCCAGCGACTCCCGAAGCAGGCAGCTCATTTTAAGCATCTACAGGGCTGTCCTCCTCCACACTGTTCTTTCATCTCCAGCCTCTGACTGTCCCCTCCAAATCCTCCTTGTTCCAAGAGTCACAAAGAAGCTTTTTAACATCTCAAACCCCATCCTAGGCAGCCCAGAATGTAGTACTTCTGATAACGTAGTAGAACATCCTAGAACTCTTTGATCACAGCAGAGAGAAACCTACTCAAACTAATTTAACCAGAAAAGAAAAGAAAATTTCACTCTCGTCATTGGAAGCTTCCGCCATAGCCAGACCAGGAGCCCGGGAGCCACGAAGCTCTGGCGGGCCCTCCTCTCTGCTCTTCTCTGTGCTGGCT
Source organism: Scalopus aquaticus (assembly GCA_004024925.1). Lineage (NCBI taxonomy): Eukaryota > Metazoa > Chordata > Mammalia > Eulipotyphla > Talpidae > Scalopus > Scalopus aquaticus. The sequence goes on from PVIJ01008901.1 coordinate 46,041, forward strand.
TCATTCTCTGCTCTGCAGACACGTCCTCCCCCCGCCAGGGGATATGCCAGCAGCAGCTCCAGCTTACATCTCCATGCTTGTCATGTTTTCGAGGGAGGAGAGGTCCTGGGTTCCTGGTCCCCCTCTCAGATCTAGGGATTTGGATCTGTTTGGGTCACAGGTCCTGAATCAGCTATGCTGGCCAGGAGGGTAGAACACAGTGATTTGCCTGCCTGGCCATGAGCTCACCCAAAATAACTACTGGGTTCCACCTGGGAAAGAGACACCCCATTATCAGAGCAAGGGAGACACCACAGATTCTACTCCTGAATTCTGCTCAGAATAGTTTTCTCCTTCTTCATGTGACAGTAACCCTCTGCAGACCTGGCCAAGTGTCTGAACAGATAGGGACTGCCCAATAGCAGAGGCGTAAATAGATGGAGAATTGAGCCCCAGTGGGCTGGGTGTGTGGGTGGGCGGTGGATGGAGGGGCCACAGGATGGAGAATACTGAGTGTCTAGCTAACGCTGTGGGGTGCTATGGGGAAGGCAAGAAGAAGAGAACCAGTTTCCAGAATTCTAGGGGCTCACACCTACCCCCAGCAGAAGTACCCCTGACTGTCAGCTGAGCCAAGACCCCCTTGAGGATTGGTCCTGGCAGACAGGGACTCCTTGAGGGCGGCCTTTTGCCAACCCCACCTCTGGGCCCGGCCGAGCACCAGCGGGCGGCCGCGGGGCCCGGAGCCCCCAGCAGCTCTGCATCTCTTTGGGTCAAGGGGACGGCGAGGCAGGAGCTGACCAGCACGCAGGAGTGTCCCAGGGGTCTGAGACAGCAGCTGTCCCTGCCTCCCGGTCTCGGTCACAGGAGGCTCGCCATTCTTACTCAAGCCCCTCACAACTGAAAACATGTTTTCCCCAAAAGTCCAAGCCCAAACCCCACATAACGGCGCTCCCCGGGGGCGGCAGCAGGGCTGATGCTGCTCGCGCGAGAGGACGTGTGGTTTGGCCCGGAGTCCGCTCCCGGGAGCAGGAGGAGCGTCTCTATCCAGCTCTTGCTGCTGGCAATGGCCGCGGCCGCACGGCGGCTGGAACTGTCTAGTAAACTGAAGAATTAATCCTGGGAAGTAATTAGCACTCCTGGGAGTGGCTGGGCGCGGGCCGAGTGTTGTTTTCTGCGTCCTCGCGCCGGTGCTCGGGAAGCGGCGGGAGCGGAGCCGGCGGCCCCTCAGCAGCCAGCGGGTGCAGCGCTGCGTTTTGTTTTCATTTCCGTGCCTTTAGTCTCTCGTTTAAAATAGCCTCCCGGAATCTGGCAGTCATCTTCCTTCCCTGGTAAGGGAGCCCTTTTCCCACCATCTCCTCAACCGTCTTTCTTAGGTGCACATGTTCATTAAGGAACAAAACGCACTGGGCGTCTGGAGGACTCGCTCCAGCCTCAGTGGAAGCGTCGACACCGACACCGGGGGCTTCTGCAGACGAGGGGGCCGCCTGAGCTGGATCAGACCAGCCCTCCCTGTCTACCCAACTCTCCTTCCGTGCCTGGATGGCGCGTGCCTGCTGGGGCTGCCCACTCTCGGGGTCTGGTTATTTAGGGATGTGGCGTGTCCTCCCCCTTCCTGGTTATGACCTTTTCTACAAAGCATGTGCTGTCCTCGGGGCTTGTCAGGCGCTCAGACAGGGTAGTCCCCAGGGAGCCAGCATCCGGCATTCGCTCCCCAGGGTGCAGCAGGGAGGGACCATCCTGTAGGAACATTCTGTCTGGATGTCCAGAGCTTTGGCCTGCGAAGCTGCTGCTGGAAGCAGGCTCAGCACCTCTGCCTGGGCCTTTCTCGTGGACAGCAAGCTGGGACCAGGTCTCGCCAGCGCGCGCGCGCACACACACACACACACACACACATACACACACCCAGGTCTCGCCAGCGGGCGCGCGTGCGCGCACACACACACACACACACACACACACACACACACACACCAGGGTGACCTCAGGCAAGTCACATTCAACTGCCCCCGCTTCTGTTTCTTCACCTATAAAATTAAGATCGCCAGGCTGAGTGCGGAAGCCAGCTACCCCCAGGTGGGGGCGCTCTATCCAATAGATGCTGATTCCTTCCTCAGGTCAGAATCCATGGCCCCAACCAGACCCACGGTTCCTTCCCCAGTGTCTGACCTCACAACCTTGTCCTCCTCTGGGGCACAAGGCAATTGAGAGGGGAACAAGGCAGCCCTCTGTGTCCCTCTGGGCCTGAAGGGACCCAAGGCACTTGTCCACTTATTTTGCGTGCTTTGCTAAGAACTGGTCAGCCAGCCCCAGCCAGAAATCAGCAGGACTGGGGTTGTGAGTCCACGGTGATCCCCAAGAAAGAGGGGGACACAGATATGGGGAACACCATGGAGACAACCAGGCTGCCTGGGAGGGTGAAAGGGAGAATGTGATTCTTCCAGCACAGTGCCCAGCCACAGACGTGTTATATTGCTATTTCCTTCTTTCTCCTCCACCAGCTACTCCCTGGAGGCTTATGCAAATGGCAGACCAAAGCAAGAAATTAAATACATGTCCCTCACCTCTGAAGCTACTGATTTCCTTGTTTCCTCACAGTGCAACATTTCATTAGACCTTCCAGATGGGGAGAGAGCGGGCAGATTAAAAGTCAGATAGTGCCTCGATGCCTGCTTCATCGGCTCCGGGAACGGCTGCAGCTCCAAAGCTATTTGGTATTTCCACTGCCGAAAGGCCTCCTCGGGAGCAGTTGTGTTTTAATAAATGGCTGCCTGAGTAATTTTCCTTGGAGGAATTGCATCATAGATGTGCCTGCTCCTGGGGGAGTGCGGGCTGCTCCCTCCCAGTTTGGCGCATTAGTAATAGGCTGCTCGGGGCTACACCAGCCCATCAAGGGGACCAACCCCTGCTCATCAAGTCACCCCCAGACCTACCCCTGCAGACTTCCCCAGGCTCTGCTGGGCCACTCTGGACAGGGAGGCAGGGGTGGGAGTCTGGCTGTGCCAGGCAGAGGGTCTTGACCACAGTTCTGAGAGAGATGATTTGCCCAGCCAGCCTGAACTGCCCCTTCCCTGTGGCCTTGGGCAGGAGGAGACTCTAAGATTAGAGGTGGATTCATTTCCTCATCAGGGCTTGGTTGACATTGTCCCATGAGGCATGGGATGGTCTGGTGGGTGGGGCAGCGTGGAGGGGACCAGGGAAGATCTCCCTCCAGGGTCTCCCTGTCTACAAGGACAGATAAGGCAGAGGACATGCTGGCCTGGCATTGCATGTTCATTCATTCATCCATTCTTTACTGAGTGCCTGAGAGAGGCCAGGCCAGGGTGGACAGGTCTGAGTCTAAGAAAGTAGTAGCTGAGAATCCACACTGCCTGGATTTAGATACTGATTCCGTTCTAGCTGGGTATCTTTGGGCAAGTTGCTTGACCTCTCTGTGCCATGATATAAATGATCGTTTTGTGGATTAAGTGAATCAATATTTATAAAGCATGCCCTTTATAGAACTGACTTTCCAGTGTGGGAGAGACAGGGAAAAAAGAGAGAGAAATGTATAGTCTAATAGGAGGGAACATGATCCAAAAATAAAGTGGGGGAAGAGCTTGCCACTTTAAAGTAAGAGGGGCAGAAAGAGTGCGGCTGAGAAGCTAGCACTCAAGAGACATGGAAGTGAGTGCAGCTGTGTGGATAACTTGAGGAAGAGTGGAGCAGGCAGAGGGAGAAGCATGTGCAAATATCCTGAGGTACGAGAGTCCTGGGGTGCTAGAAGAGCAGGGGGCAAGGTCCTAGAGCAGAGTTGTTGAGGGGGAGTTAGAACAAGAGAGAGAAGGGTCCCCAGACCCTCCTGGATCTTGTGAGAGCTTGAGTCGACGAGTGAAATGATCTGACTTATGTTTTATCAGGGTCGCTCTGGCTGCTGTGTCCAGAATACACTGAATGAGGCCAAGCCTTGAAGGAGGTAGAGAGTTAAGAGGCTCCTGCAGAAACCCAGGCGACAGGTGATTTAGAGTCTCAGCCAGGGTGGCCAGAATGGAGATGGGAGGAGGATTTGGAGGTAACTCAGAGCTGTCAAGTCCCGGCCTATGAAGACATTGTGAGCCTAAGGATGCACCTGTAAGAACTGAATATTATAAGCAAGGACCCGCAGGGAGAAGCTATTAGAGAGTAGAAGGCCTGGTATGGGTGTGGCTTCCAGGCCAGGCCAAGAGCTTTCCTCCTGGTACTGCCACCTCCAGCCTGTATGACCTCGAACAAGTCACCTAATCTCTGGGCCTAAGTTTTCCTTCTTTACAATGGAAGCAGTATTAGGACTCACGGCGTTTAAGTCACATAGTAGGGTGCTCCGTGAGTGCCCTTGCACTTAAGAAGGCCCCAAACAACAGAGGGAGCTCCTCCCCCACCCCTGCAATGAAGAGGCCAACCAGAACAAAGGCTTGCGGATGTGGAGACTGATGTAGGCCCCACCTGCAAGCCAGGGGTGCTCAATCTCTGCTTCTGACTTCACAATGAGACTGCCATAGGCGGAAGGCCCTGGAGACAGCAGTGTGAGCGTGTCCTGGGCAGCCGGGAGTGGGGCCAGCCCCATCTTCTTCTCTGGTGTGAGTAACACTGAGTTCCTACTGTCCTGGCCCCAGAAGTCCATCCCGATGGTGCCAGCGGGCACCTGACACCAGAATCCCCAGCTTCGGGCAGGGACTCCCTGCCCCCCTCCCATTCTAATCACGGACTTCTGCAGAATCTTTTGTTGAACCCAGACGATGGGAGTCAGCCCTGCGCTCTGTAAATGGGCTGCCTGTGCCTGCAGACAGGCCTGGACAGAGCCAGAGCAGATGGGTGTCACTCCCTCTCCCTGGGCTGTGCAGCTGAGGGCTGGCCTGCAGACAGTTCTCCAACACCCACTGAGTGGCCCTGACCCTGTCACCCCCCCAGTTGTCCTCAGGATGTCCACTTCTTTGCCCTCAGTGGACCCTTGGGGGAGGGGAGCTCTGTGCGGCTGGGGTCTGCAAAAATGTGACTGCAGGCGATGGATGTAAATCGGGTTCCCCCCAGACAACCAGTGGGGAGTAGCAAGGGCTGTGTGTTTGCAGAGGTTAGCTTGTGATCAGGCACCTGGGACCTGCAGAGAATGGGCCAAAAGGACTGGGACAGAGAGTAATCTGGCATCCTCAGGAAGCCTTCCTGGAGGAGGCGAGAACTGTGCTGCAGAAGGATTGAATCCTTTATAGCAGGATATTAAATTAGACTGTTCCTGTTGTCTTGGTGACGTCCAAGACTGACCATGAAAGATGCCAGCAGCCCAATCTGAAAAAGAGGGGCCAGAGAACCACAGGCGATGAGTCAGGAACGTCCCCAAAGCTCAGGCTATCATGGGGACTTCCACAAAGAGCTCAGGTGCCATGAGCAGAAGAACCCCAAGTGTCACACCGCCCCTCCCCCTTTGCAGGGTTCTGAGCCTGGATCAGGCCACAGTTGGGGCCTTAAAGGAGAATCTGAGACCACAAATTCCAGTAAAACATTGAATTTGGCTATGGAGAAGCCAAAGATAAGATGCTTTTAGAGTTGACCTTGATAGTTACAAGCTACGTGACCACATGGGTTGCTAAAACGTGCAAGTCACTTAACTTCAATCTCTCCATGCTTCAGTTGAATAAAAACACCCTCCTCACAGGTCTGTGCTGAGGATGAAAGAGCTGGTGAGATGGCCACCCTTGGCCTCCTCCAGCACATAGTAAGTGCACAGTGAACGTCAGCTCCCACGAGTAGAGGTAGAAGCAGCATCGGTGATAGAAGGAGCACAAAAAGTGGCCAAAAGAAATAAAAGCTGTTTGAGTCCAACAGAGGTTTGAAGAGAAGTGTGGGAGAAAAAAGAAATCTGTTTGCTGCTGACACCCCACTGAGTTCAGCCTGTTTAACAATCCCGTTTCCTAGCTATCATTCCATAGGCTCTATGATACCAGGAGAGCTGTGTCAGGTCCCAGAGGAGGCCCAGAGTGGCTCTCTGCCACCTGGGACGTCTAGGAAGGCTTCTGGGAAGAGGTGGCACAGAGTAGGGCCTCAAGCAATACACGATGGCGACGCTCCATGGGGGGAAGAAAGTGGGCTGACGCCCGCTGGCCGTGGCCTTGTCCCTCTCGCTCACACTCCTCCCTGGGGATAGCGCACTTCAGTAAACCTCCCGGGTGACCTCAATGTGCCAAGCCCGGGGCAGGCCCTGGGACAATCACATGAGCAGGACACAGGCTTTGGCTTCAGGGAGCTGCTGCCTTGTGGGATGGAAAACCCAAAATCACAGAATGTCAAGCAAATGCTGGAGGAATACAGGGTACTGGAGGGTTCAGAGAAAGAGAACTCAGCCTAGGCCAGGCCCTGTCCACACACACACACCCCCCTCCCCACCACCACCCCTTTGCTGGCTTTTCTCCAAAACCATCTCCCCTTCTGGGCACATGGTAGGGTTGCACTTGCCACTCATTTACTGTTCAGCCATGTGCCCTGCTTCGGCCAGTGACCTGGGCACAGAAAGGCTGCCGGTCCCTCCAGTTTGTGGCCCCTCAAGCCTCCCCCTGCACCCCGTGCCACAGTGGCCTGTGGAATCTGGGTGAGGCTCCCGGCCTGGGTCCTGGGGAAGGTCGGCCCGGAGCAGGGCCCCCGGCTGACCAGCCCTGAGCGCGCAGATGAGTAAGACACGGTGTGCTGAAACCACTGAGATTTGGGGACAGTTTGTCGTCATAGCATGACCTTCCCATCCAGGATATAGTGACTTAGATTCTTAAAAGTGACTCAGCTAGAAAACTGTCCCTGATTGAGTGTTCTCTGAGTCACGTGTCTCTTCCCAAGAATGACAGATTGGGCATCTAATTCCATCTCCACCCTAGTGCTCTGTGCCTCAGTTTACCGTTGTCATCATGGGTATGCTGTGATATGGCCAGTATGGGGCAGTCCTCAGGACCTAGGAGTCAGGGAGCATCCTGCAGTCATCAGTCTCCCTCCCTTGGAACCTGGGGGTGGGGGGGCATCACAGTGAAGGTCAACCCAGAGTCAGATTCAGGCTAAACCCAGGATCGGGGACCCCAGAGGAAACACGGGGGTACTTGCTACTGATGGCTAGAGGCCCAGCAGTCCCAGGCTGCCCAACGGGGGTGGAAGTGGCAGCCTGGGAGCCAAGTATCCCTGCTTGGTTAATCTAAAAATAAACAGAAAGGCAACAAAAATCTATGTTTCAATTACTGCACACAAGCTGTTCAAACAGCCAGCCCTGCGCTGGAGATGTGAACTTGTCAACAGAGCTGCCTCGTTTGCATGCTTGGGTGGTGATAAAACACACAACCTCGCAACAGGCTGCCCTCTGGTCTGGGTGGGTTTTTTTTTTAATTAAATTAAAAACATGGACACAGAATAGAGACAAAATGAGAAGCAAGTACATCGAGCTCGAGTGGCAGCTCCCAAAATGAAGGCAGGGAGGGCGGAGTTGCTCCCGGGTCTGAGACAAGCCAGGCCCCCGGGAGAGAGGGCAGGAGGACAGGGGCCAAAACCAAGGGTCAGTGGCCCAGAGCAGGGGACAAAAGTCTCTTCCAAGTGACCCTAAACTTCCCACCCCTCCCCTCCTATCTTAGAGGAAGCCCCAGGGGCACTGTGGGCCTCGGGTTCCCAAAGCCAAAGCCAAAGCCAAAGCCTTTCTGGTGTCTCACCCAGTTAAGGAGAGGTGGGTGAGTCCGGGGTGACCCAGCAGGATAGGTGCATGGGGGGCAATGTGAGGGTACCCTTCCTTGGCCCTCACACCACCCTGGCTCGATGTAGTGTGTTTTCAGAAATGAATGCAGCCCCAGGAAGCTGGGCTGGCCTGGGACCCAGGGCCACCCTGCCAACCCCTGCCCGCTCCAGCCCGGCTGGCCTGTCCCTCCCCTACGTCCAGCATCCTGTGGCTTCTGATTTTCTGACTGTGTTCACCTCCCTACCTCCCCTGAAGGCAGCTCTGCCCTATCCTTGCCTGCTTTCAGGATCTTGCCCAAAGCCGGGCATCACAGGGCAAGAAATGTTCAGTGAATTTGATGTGATTTGCCCAGGGAAGGGCAGAACAGGTATTAACCCAAGGGCCCGCCTACGAAGGCTTGGGAGGGAAGGGAGCACAGAGTCCTGACTTGTGGAAGTGGAGCCCCAAAAGAGGAAGTCAGCTACTTTGTGGTTCCTCAGGGAGGGATTCCCTGGGATAAGCAGAAGCCCCTCGGGCCCCTTCAGTGAGGGGGAGAGTGAGCCTGAGGCTCACACCAGCGCCTTGAGGGCCCCACACCCCTGCTTGCTGACATGGCTGCCGGTTCCGCCTTCGCTCTGGACAGGGAGTTTAATGTCCCCAGCCCCGGAGCAATTCTGCAGCCATCAGCCCAGACACGACTTACTTGGTGAAATAAAAGAGCAGTGGAGTCTTTCCCAGGAAGATAATATCCTGTCACAAACAGTGTGATCTGCTGGCCATGTGACGGCCGTTCCCTAATGTTTCCAAATAGACTTTTGAATAGACTCTTGTCTAGAAGAAAGCAAATTGCAAGAGCATTTTTGGCAGCCAAATAGAGAGAGCACATCCATCTTTCTTCTTTGCAAGTCTGGCTGCTGGGTCTGGCTCCAGGCACCGAGTAGGATTCATTCATCAGCCTGGGTCACTGATGAACACATTTCACACTGTGGAGGGAGAGCTGGTTGAGTTAGTCAATTCTGCAAGATTCGGAATCAGGAGCGCCCAGGAGAAAGGGGAGGCTGCCGGGAAAGGGAGGTGACCACTCAAGCCAGTGCCCATCCCTCAGTCCTGTGTTTGCATATCCGACCGTGGGGGAGAAACTCCAGCTTTTAGCCCTTCCGTTCTTGGCAGAGCCACCAGGAACAGTCGGCCGAGCAAAGATGGTTACTCGTAATGATAACTCGTTAATCCTCCTCTAAGCGATAGCCCCGTCCCCGCCACCACCGCCTCACCCATCCTGATGTTTACGAGCGCCTAATTTATACACGCCTCTCTTCTCGCCTCCCTTTATGCTGATATTATGTTGCCAACTGTCATTTCCAATATCTTTTTTATTTTTCATTATCACCATCATAATGATTTACACCAATAGCAATAGCACAAATGCCTAGTCAATTAGTCCCACGAGGAAAGTCTCTGAATCATGTGTGCCTTTTGGGAAAAAAAAAAAAATCGCTGCATCAAAACCCACAGCCAGAATGTCTCAAAGCAGAGGTGCGCCTGGGAAGGGAGGAAGTGGGAGGCTTATTCTCTTAATATTGTTCATCTGAAACGGGCACTGGATACCACCTTTCTGAGGCAGGGAGATTGCTTTTTGCTCAAGAAATTGTGCCCAGAAAAGGAATCAGTGGCATTTTCCCTGAAACCTATCATCAGAAAAGCATTTTGAAACGTTTGTCTTTTTAGGTCATGTAGTAAGCCCTGTAATTATGGAACATGGCTTTTCCCCAAAATACTTCTGCCCCCCAGAGCCAGGGGCAGGGCAAGTGTGGGCTGCTGGGTCCTAGGGCTGCCTCCCGGCCAGCTTGCGGCTGGTTCTCAGCCTCCAGCCTGCACTGATGCAGCACCGCCCCCAGCTAATGAGAAATGCAGATTCTGGCTCCGTAGTGTTGGGGCCACCCTGGGATTCTGGATTCCAACAAGGAACCAAGGGGTGTCGGTGCTACTGTGACCACACCTTGGGTAAGGGGAACCTCAGGCCACTGTTAATGTCTCCATACTCGCCTCTTTATTTCCCTCACTCATAAAAGCAAATGTCATCAACTCCCTGCCTGCACCACCGGGATGTGGTGAGAGGCAAATGGAGTGCTGGCTTTCAAATAACCCATCATGGGTCAGCCTGGGCCCTATAGAAGGCCAGTGCTGTGTCACAATGGCCACCTGGGGGACTTGAAAGCAGCCCCCCACCCCAGGGCTGCTGTCACTGAGTAGAGTCTTGCATCTACTGGGTTGTGGATCCCCCAAAGCCCTGGATGAACTGAGACGTGGAACATGTGTACAGATTTACCTGGCATTGGAGAAATCAGGTTCCCTGTCTTCCATTGTTTTTTAGTGTCTTCTTTTTTAAAAATTATTTTTATTGCAGTAGCTTTGATGACATTTGCTTTTATAACATGTTTCCAATGTACAGCATTGTAATTTGACATCTATAAACCCCACTTCACGATCACCTCATCTAGTTTCCTTCATCCCTGCACACTACGCCCCCTTTATCTGTTTCACCAAACTCCCGACCTTCCCTTCTGGTGATCACCAATTTGTTTTGTATATCCAAGAGGGTCTTTTCTTTGTTTTATATGTTCATTTGCTTTGTTTCTTTACCTTCTACAGATGTGTGAAGTCAAATGTATTGGTCTTTGTCCATCTGACTGACTTTACCTAGCATAATCCCCGCAAGACCCATCCATATGGCTGTACATGGCCTGATTTTGCCTTTTTTATAGCTGAGTAGTACTCCATGGGTGTGACTTGTGTGTGTGCACATATCCTATTTTGTTTATTCATCTGTTAATGGCACTTAGGTTGTTTTCATATCTTGGCTATTGTCAATAATGCTGCAGTGCATGTGGGGCTACATATATCTTTTCAAGTTAGTGTTTTCATGATCTTCAGGTAAATACTCAGAAGTGGAATAGCTGGGTGACACATAGAATTTCTATTCTTCATTTGTGGGGAGGTCTCCATCCTGCTCGGCGTGGTGGGTGTAATGCTTTTCATCTCACAACAATGCACAAGAGTTCCCTTTTGGCCATAGCCTCACCAACATTTGTTATTTTTTGTCTTTTTGATAATAGCATTCTAACAGGTGCGAGGTGATACCTTGTTGTGGTTTTGATTTGCATTTCCCTCATAATAAGTGATGATGAACAGCTTTTTACGTGCCTGTTGGCCATCTGTTTGTCTTCTTTGGAAAAATGTCTATTCGGGTCTTCTGCCCATTTTTAATCAGTTGTTTGTTTTGTTGTTGAGTTGGACGAGTAGATAAGGCTGATACCCTAAAGCCCTCTGTTCCAGATACTGAGGCTGCCTGGGAGGTGACATCAGAGGTCAGAGATCTCTGTTCTGGGTTCGAATATAAGTTGTCACACCCCTGGCTCCCTCTCCACCACCTTCCCCCACCCCAGCCTGCTGGAGATGTTTGGCTGGGTCAACTCTGAACCTGCCAGCAGCTAAGCACCAGGGCGGGCTGAGCTCTCCAGCCTGCCATGGTGCTGGGCCGGGCACTACTGTCGAGTGTAGCCTGAAGGTGAAGTCTGAGATGGCTGGGATGGGGGTGGGGGCTGGGTTGAGGGCTGGAATGGGGGGTAGGGGGGCAAGGGGGATGATACGAAAGGGTGACAGTCCCTCATGGCTGGCAAGGTGAGATAGGAAGGAAAGGGCCTTTCAGAGCAGAGGTGAAATGTGACAACCAAGACTGTATTCATTTCACTGGGTCTTGGTGGTTTAAGGAAAGGAACCAACAATCAAACCGCACTCCTGGTCACGCAGCCTGCAAGGGGGACCGGAAGAGCCTGGCATTAGCCTGTGCACATTCCAGAGCTTCCTCAGCTTCTGAGCTGGCCCAGAGGATTTGAAATGGGGCCTTGAGCCCAGGCTGGCACCTCCACACGGCCCCTACTACCTGCGTACTTCAGGTCTGCTTGATCACCTGTGCCCTGGGGATACCCCACCCTAGTGGCGGCTGTGGAGGCCAGGGCTGGGGGAGCAGTGTCCGGAGGGCTCACTCTCAGGGCTGTGCGTGTGCAGGTGGGCCCTGGGGGGAGAAGCCTCCGTCCATTTTCAGCCTTGGCACCTCCCTGACCTCACCCTAAGATGGAACGCGCTACTGCTTTAATCTGAGCGCATTTCCTGAACAACTCCCCCTTCCGCCGCCCCCTACCCACCCAGGTGCCCAGCCTGTGCTCACTCAGCTGCGCGGAGGAAAGGGAAGGAGCAAGCGTCCTGCCTTTAGGGAGCTCACCCTGGCGGCATCGCAACTGACCTGGGGCAGGACAAGTCAGCCCACTGTGGGCCATGGCCCCCCCTGTGAGGGCCCAGAAGGGAGGGCTGGTCAGAGAAGGCCTCCTGTAGGAGGGGCAGAAGCACTCCCCCACACCCCAGTGCAGCCAGAGGATAGTCTGAGTTAGTGGGGCTCAGCGGGGAGGGGTCAGTGGCAGCTGGAGCGCCCCCAAGAGGCAGAGAGGCATTTCCAAAGGGCACCCCAGCTCCTGCTAACTTCCACTCCAAGGCCCGGCCAAGCCTGCATCTCCAGAAACACTGGAAGAATTTCCTTGTGCTGCATTTGCCAAGATAGTGTTCTGGCTGCTGTTTATTATTTTGCTCCAAAAGAAAGGCTAAAAGATGCAGAGAAGGAAACAAAAAAGAAAGATGGGCACAGGCTGTTCCAACCGACTTGGCAGCGCGGCTCCCCCAGGGAGGCGACAGTGCATCCTCCGGTCGGGACTGGCCCAGCCATGGCTCATCCCCCAGCTCCCCTCCCTGTCTGGAGGCGGTGCGTGCCCCCTACCTTCCCGTGAATTAGTGACACCCCCGAGGCCCTCACCCCTGGTGCCGGTCTTCCGTGTGCCTTCACGGTAGGAGGGAGGGAAGTCGGCAGCCACCTCCAGGCCTGGGTACAGGGCGTGCACACAGGCGTGTACCAGTGTGGGCCTCTATGGCCTCCGCAGGCCTCCAAGCATGCGCCCATTCATCCTGCCCTGTGTCTAAAGCGTGCGCAGCGTGCCGGTCTGGGAGCAAAAGGGCTGTCAGCAGCTACTGCCGTTGGTCCCTGGGCCTCAGTCCTGCCTCATCAATATACAAGACAATGACGCACACAGCTCTTAATTCTTTACTCGTGAATTATCTGTTGAAGGAAACTGCCGCAGGGAACCTGGCTGATCTGGCCTCCAGCCAGGGTTCAGGGGACCAAGTTGCAAACAGCCCCAGCACAGGCTGAACCTCGAGGCAGCTGACTCCCCCCACACACAGGGTCATCTTGAGCCCAGGCTGGGCCTGTCACGGCACCCACAAGCCACAGGGAGCAGCGCACTGTCCAGGGAGGCGCCAGGGTGTGTGACGTAAAAGCCCTTCGGTCGTGGGTGTTGGGCTAAGGATGACTTTCTCCTCACCCCAGGGAGGGCAGAGTGGCAGGTCCCAGGCCCTTAGGGGACCTCAGGGGGTCCGTGGCTGTGTGTTTCAGACTGTAGACCACCCACACTTTATAGTGGCCATCCCCTCTGTCCTCCTCCCGGCCCCTGCCCTGTTCTTATCGGCTTCAGTTTTGCAGGTCTGGCCTGTAGCTCTAGGATCTGATCCTTACCCAGCAATGAGACGCTCCCGTCATGCAGAAGAATCCCGGACTTTATGTTTGGGCCTCGGGTGGCCCTGGAACAGCTGGGCTGGCCGTCCCGTTTGCTGAGCCTGGAACCCAGCACTTCGGGGGTGGAGCCCAGATTTCCCAGCTGAGAAGGACGCACAGGGTAGACTCATAGTGCCAGATTATTTCTTAAATGACTCCAAAGTAGAGAAAATAAACATTTTCTTTTCACATTAACTTTTCCAGCATTATAGAGGTAGCCCAACCACATTACAGAAAATGTAAAAACAAAACAACACCTACAGCTCTGGATTCCAGACAGGTTCTGCTAAGCAGGGAACGACTCCTTCTCCGAGGCTGCAGCGAAACTGAGAAATGGGAGGCTGGGTGCAGAGCAGGTCCCCCTGCGCGTTTCCTCCCTGGGCATCAGGAGCGGAGGGACAGGCCAGCAGCAGGGAGGTGAGGGCTTCAGGGACAGGCAGGGGGCAGTTTAGGGACAGGAGCTAAAAGTCAGAGTCCACAGCCTCCTCAGCATGAGCTTTTGTACCAGTTAGCGCCCTGCTGTCTGTGCCAAGGTAACCAGAAGAGCTCCGGGGCAGGGCGGCCCCTCACTCAGATGCCAGGGAAAGGTTTAAGCCAGGACCTGCACGAAGCTCCTGTACTCTGGATGAGCTGTGACCTGCCTCCCCGAATTCAAGACATTCTAACTCCAGAGCTTTCTCTGCCTCTAATTTAAGCAGCTGCCGGCCGTGCAGGCCCACCCAGTACTGGCTCTGGTTTCTTTATAAACTGTCCCCTGCAGACCCCCGCTGCTGCCGACCGCCTCCTTCTCCCACTGAAGGCCCTGGCCAGGCTCTGCCAGCTCCTAGGCAGCCTGCGAGGGAAAAGCACCCACCTGGACAAGGGAGCATTTTTGTGTGTTTATCTGACCAGTCCTGTCCGAGGCAACTCGTCCAGGAGGGGCTTCCCAATGGTCACCGCCTCCCCAACGATCACCCTGGGTACGTGTGTGAGTACACGGGACCTTCCTGTCTCCCAGCCAGCAGGCCATACATATGTTGCCACCTCTGAAACAGGCGTCTCACGGAGGTGGAGGTATGTGGGCCTGCTAGACTTAAGTGGCCTGTTCGGCCACCATCACTGTTAGCTGCAGTTCTGCATTCCCATACAAAGGTCAGAACTGCCCCGTCAGTCAGTCATAGCAAAATCTTACAAGGTGCCTTTCAGATCAACCAAGAACAAAAAGCTTGATCTCTCTGGGAAGGCTATGCATCACGAGGCATAACCAGGGACGCCTGGGGGGCCGAGGACCAATGTGTGACAAGGGACCCCAGAAGCTGATCGGTGAAATGCCTTGTTGATAAGATTAGAACCATGGCCGGGGGTCTGGGGTATGGTTTTTATGACACTTGGTCGTCAAGCAGACAAAAATTATCTGGTCAGCAGACTCACGTCCCCCCCGAAGCCCAATGACAAAAACACGCTCTTTAGTTTCACCCATCTTTTTCTCCGTGTCCTCCTACCCCACATGACTGATGCCATAGGATTATTCTGTCAATAAAAAGGCCAGGATCTTGCTCATTCAGCAGCATCCTGCGTGCGCAGCCTGCTCCACGGCTCCCGTTTGTCAGTGTGGTGTTTTGTCGAAGCAACAGAGGTGCAGGTGGGAGGGAGCAGAATTGGGGCACTACTGGGGCAAGAGAATCAGCAACTTTGCTTATTAACACTCTGTGGTCCGCTCACGTATTGGTACGTGTTTTTGTCACCAGTATCAGGTGGCCGCTCACGTATTAATACGTGTTCATCTAGTCTCTGGTTTTTCACGCCACGGTGGATTTATTTGGAACTATGAGGAGCTATTTCTTTGATCGTACTCAGTCAGCTTTACACATTGTTTTGGTGAAGGTGTAAGGTGTTTTATGAGAGATATTACAGTTTTTTTAATATCCAGTCGTTCAGGAGTTGTGTGTGTTTTAGTGAATGCTTCTACCATTCATGCGGTGGCACAGAAAATGGCCGGCCCCAAGGGCTGGTAAATTGAAAGGGCACCGGCACACAAAGTGTTAAGCACAGGGGAGGACGTGGGTGATGGGGGTGGCTTTCTCTGAGGAAGGGAGTTCCTGAGAATGGATATTTGGGCAAAGACAATGGATTCATTTCAAGGTGTGTGCTTAGGTGCCAGGTAAAGGTGTGTTGCAGGCTGTCTCTGCCCTGGCACGCCACCCCCTCTCCCCTTGGCCTCTCTGACTGAGACAGCCTCTGCTGCGTCTTCTCGCCCTTCCTGAAGGAGGGTGGCGTCGGTGATACGGGGTAAGCTGGTGTGTCAGGTTCTCCATGACAACCTGTAGGACCTGAGGTTCGGATATCAGAGGAGATGGGGGGTGGGAGATGTTTGTTAACAGAGGCCAGGAACACAGGGGTCTCCAGTGCCGGCAACTGAATCGCAGGGGTCTGAGGAACTCCTAGTGGCCTTTTCAGACTTGAGTCTTGATTGAGCTACTGTCTGAAGACCCAAGGTGTCGCCACTTTCTCCCTTCCTTCTTCTCTGACCTGGAGAGCATCACCTATCTGAGGCAGCTGCCTGGGCTGTTACGTGGAGCTGACCAGGCCTCCCCACAGGCTGCTACTGTAAGGATCCGGGGAGATTTGTGCCAAGGGTCTGATTCACTCTAAAGTATCTCTCCCATCACAGGGCAGAGGACATCGTGGTCACAGAATCTTGCTTCCATAGAGTAAAGCGGTGAAGTCCCAGCTCTCACTGGGGCACGTGTGCCCTGTGGTTCAGGCCAGTGGGGCTGCAGAACAAAAAGCCACAGAACACTGTGGCTGGGCCCAAATCTGGCCCACTGCACCTTTGCCGTGTGATCTTGGACAATCCTTGACCCTCATCTGCGAGGTGGACTAATGGACCTGCTTTGCGGGCTGGCTGTAAATACGAGATGAACTAAGCCCTTTATTGCACCTCAAGCAGGTGCTTAATAGGCGCCGAGGGATGTTGCCACCCCCCGCCCCTCCCGTCCGGCAGGGCTGCTGTTTGTCTAAACTGCCCTCCTCTCCGCTCTGTGCCAGCAGGTCCAGCCTCTGTTTCCCTGTGAGGAGCCGCCGCGGCCCACCGAGATGTCCCGGCACCACAGCCGTTTCGAAAGAGAGTACCGGGCGGGCTGGGACCGCCGCGAGTGGAGCGCCAACGGGACGCATGGGACCACCAGCATCTGCAGCGCCACCGCCGGGGCCGGGGGCGGCACCGTCAGCAGCCTCAGCACCCGGCCCGGCCTCCTGCCGCTGCCCGTGGTGCCCTCCCGGCTGCCCACGCCGGCCACGGCCCCCGCCCCCTGCACCACCGGCAGCGGCGAGGCCATCACCAGCCTCGTGGCCAGCTCGGCCTCTGCCGTCACCACTAAGGTAAGACGTGAGGCCTCGGCACGGGGCCGGGTCAGCCCCGGGGCTCGCGGCCTGGGTGCCGCCTTCTCCAAAGAACTGGCCTCCTGGAGCTGGGCCAGGCAACTGTTGACAGTTAACATGGTTTTAGTTTTTTCCAGAAAGTCTCTCTGTGACTAATTTGTACGAAGAGGAGCAGGTGCTGAGGCCAACCGTTGTCCCAGCCAAGTTGATGAAAATGTTATTTAATGGGTGGAATAAGAGTAAAGCGCCACATTGGCAATACAGGCAATGCAGGCGCTCCCACTGGGTTCAGTTAGGCTATGCTGGAGCCCCTGGGAGCACTGGAGACTTGGGCTTGTAAGAGGGTGTTGAACAGCAGCGCTAGTCAGAAACGGCCGTGAAGCTTCCACGTAGCACCCTCTGTGCTGAGCCCTCACACCCGCTCTCGCTCCAGGGCTCTCATCAGCGTGCCCGACAGTCAGGACGCTGAGGCACACACCATCTTGACAGCTGAGCTGAGGTTGGGCCTTCTGCGAGGGCCCAGGCCTCAGGTCTGGCCGTCAGCCTCAGCCTCAGCCTCAGAGCAGTGCCCGCCCCCTTGGGGATGACAGCAGAAGCCAGGCCACTGACTTAGCAGAACGTCAACATGGATGATGCCAGTGCTCCTGCCTGGCTCCGGGCTGAGCCGGTTTCCCCACAGGCATCCAGAGGGCTCTGGGGCTGGGGCCCTGCCCTGGAAGGAGGCCCATTCAGCACCAAGCAGGAGCCCCCAGCCCGCTTTGCCCGGGCAGGCTATTCAGGCCCGCCCTCCAGGAACCCCCTCCGGGACATGCGTGCGTGGGCATCTCCTCTTTTCTTTCCTGCTTTCATAAAAGTTGCCAGAGAAGGTAAAGGCGGGGTAGGCCGGCCCCAGCCATTGTGAGGTGACCGTGGGGTCGGCAAGCTGCACTCCAGGTGTCTGCGCCTTTGTGTCTGTGATTTTCAAAATGCTTTCAGCCCTGCTTCCCAGTAATGACCCGAGGGCCGCGCGGAGCCCGGCAGAGGCCCCAGACAATGGCGCACTGGAGGCCGGCTCGGAGCAGGCTGACGTCTTGCTGCGGTGCCTTATTGATTTTATTTTCCTGTTATGAAAACACCATCTCACGTAGGTGCGGAGGGAAGGAATGTTGGGCGCTGGACGGGGGAAGGAGGTGGAGGATGACTTGGGCACGAGGCCCTCAGACCAGCCCCACACATTCCTCCCCTGGGCGCCGGCCCCCGGCCTCGCTCCCATTCAGTGACCACTGCCCAGTGGAGCCAGCAGCTGCCCACCGGTCACGTCTGGCAGCTGCTTGGCAAGGCCAGCTGTTGATCATCTGGCGAACAGCAGCTTCTGGAGCTGACTGCTGGGGGCTCAGGGGGCCAGAGGAGCTGAATGTGAATGTGGACGCCCATTTGATCTCAGAGAGGAGGGCGTTGGGGGGACACCTCCAGGCAGCACCTGGGCACAGGTGAGGGCTCTGCCAGGCAAGGAAAAGTGATGGCCCCTCCTGCAGGGCTGCCCTGCCCAGAAGCTCCTGCTTTGTTCCCAAGCAGCTCCGTATTCGCCAGCCCTGACTGGCTGGGCCCCAAACCACAGCACATAGGAGAAAAGGAACCCAACCTCAGACAGAAAACAACAGCTGGCAAGGACTGAGCAGGGTGACTAAGAGGGGAGGGGGCAGTGGGGAAAAGGGAGGAGGGAGGAGGGCAGAAGTTCAGGACCAAAGGACAGTCAGCTCCTTGGCATGTGCCCACAGAGGGACTAAATTCCATTTCTCCTGTGTAACCAGCTCCAGCCCAGTTTTATCCCTGCAGGGGCTTGTCTGGTCAAACAAAGATGCCTAGTTATGGTCTGGATTCTTCAGGGTGCTCAGGAGGACTGGGTGTGCATGGGAGAGGGAGGACAGCAGCCAGCAGTGGCCTCTGTCCAGGGTGCCAATATTAAATACTGGCTGGCTGCTTCCCCCCATACCTCCCGCCCCCCAGATGCCTGTCCCCCATGCCAGCACCACATCAACAGACAAGGCAGGCCCAAAATGAGGTATCTGCGGTTTTCCCGGTCAACAAACTGAGTCCTTGCTGAGCGGCCAAGGACTGGCTCTTGCCTCAGGAGCGCGGGGGCCAGTGTTTAACAAATCTGTGGCCTGGACAGTGCAACCAAATTACCCAAGAATGTCTCTCCCATGGAGGTTATTGGCAGAGGCAACTCAGTGCAGTGGATGAAGCCAGACTTTGCAGCCAGACCTCCTGGGTTTGAGTTCTGCTCCGTCATTCACTAGCAGAGTGAGTTTCCTGCCCTCCCTGGGCCTCACGTCTATAAAATGGGAGCCGGTGGTGGTCCTGGCCTGTCGTAGTTGCCGTGAGGGATAAGTGAGTTATAGCACATGTCAAGTGCCCAGAACACAGCCAAGCCCCGCCAATCCTATATGGGGGCTGTGGTCCCCACAGTCGTATTCACCCAGCTGAGACGTGTGGGGCTAGGCCATGCCCCCGTAACAAAGGTGGTGACTTCTACCTTACCGAGACGAGTCGGGGTCTTCAGATAGGGAACAGGAGCTAGCCCCAAGCGGCCAGGAGAGGAGGCTGCTTCTGAGTGACGACCTCGTCACCGACCTGTCGGCCTGGCAGTCGGGGGGCTGGAGGGAAGAGGGCCCCATCCAGGAAGCCAGTCACTGAGCGAAGGGCTCTAAAGCCCTTCTCGCCACGGGGGCCTTTCCTCAAAGGTGTGCACAGGGCCAGGCCCCCAGCTGGTGGGCAGGTGGGTCAGCACAATGCCAAGAGCAGAGCCCCTGCCCTCTGTGTGTGTTCCTGCAGCCCGAGCGTGGGGGAGGCTGTTTGCATGTATTGGCCCGGCTTCCTTGGTGAGTTCTAGTGCTGTGTGCCGACCAGAGCCACCCCTGAGGACTCAGGGAAATGTCCCCGGAAGGTGACTCTTGAGGACAAATGTCAGAGCTGTCAGGCCTGTGTCCCTGTTGGGCTGAGCGTGAAGCAGGGTGTGTGTCCCATGCTTGAGGTCCGCCCGGGCCATCCCATGGAGCTAGAGATGGCGGCCCCCCCAACCCTGGTCACCGGCTCTTTCCCAGGCCTGGTCAGCTTCTGCCCAGTCATCAGGGGCAGTTCCAGCTCTCGGGGGCGGGGGGGGGGGCGGAAATGCTGGTTATACTCCAGCGGCTATTTAGTGAGGTGATGGCAATTCTTTTTGTCACTGCTGCCTTCAGATCTGAGTTGAGTTTTTCGTATCTTTACTTTTCTGTGACCTGAGGATTTCTTGCTGTGTTTGTGATGAAAGGTCAACTAGATTGCACAGATGTGGCTAGGATACTGAGGCACCTGGAGGGCCTGGCCAGACGGACGCCCCACACACACACAAATGCATACACGTGCGCACGCGCGCGCACACACACACACACACACACACACACATACACACACACATCGATCAGGCCAACAGGCTGCTTCTTAGGGCTTCCGTCAACCACTGAATATCCGAGTCATAAGTCTCCAGATCCAGGATAGACAAGCTATGCTGCCCCTCTGTTTTGGGGACCAGAAAAGTGAGCGAGAGAAAATCCGTCTCTCTGCGTGGTTCTGGTGCATCTCCTGCATCGGCTACTGAGTGCGAAACAGAACCAGCCTGAGCTGCCTCCACTGCCACCCCCCCCCCACCATTCTCCATGGTAACCATTGTCGCCACAATGCTGTGGTGACACTCCCACCCTCTCAGCCACCTCAGTGACACCAGACAGCACGGTTCAGCCCGAAGGTGCATCACTCACCTGCTGTGCTCTAGGTGGGAAAGGCAGGTCAGAGACGAAGCCACTCGTCATCGCACACCCAGGGACAGAGCTGACTGTGACTCCTGCCTCTGTCCCTGGAAGCTGAGCGTAGTGCTCTGAGCTCCCCTTCTTTGCCCATAAAACAGGGGTGATAATATCTTCCTCATGGACCTGTTGCAAGGACTGGCTGAGTTAGCAAGTGCCCATCACTTATTAAACACACAACAAAAGTTGCTTTTGAAAAGCCAGATGAGAGACTGGGTTCCACTTCGTAACCACACATTTAGGGGGAGCCAGTCCCACTGGTTACGAGTGCTGGTTGGCTGAAGGGGACGCCCTGGACAGTCCCTCCCCAATTCAGGGGCAAGCTGCCCACCCCCCAGCCCCCCAGCCCCAGCACCTGAAGCTCCAGGCTGCCCGGCCAGGGCCGCTCGGCAGAGACATGACCCATGGCCGTGGCCGGGCCCGCTCTGTCTGCGGAATGAAAGGCGGCCCCGCCGCCCGTGCTCCGCAGTTGCTGCTGCATGAAATTTAAATTATTCTCAGCAAACCTGCTTGACAGACGAAACACAAAAAGGACGGCTTCATAAATGCAATTTCGTTCCTGAAAGAATGGAGCTTGCCAGCATCCTCGCTGATGTCTAGGAAACATATCGGGGCTTTTTCTCCTGTGGTCAGGCGCACTCAAGCTGAAACATTCCCGTCGCTCCTCGGAGCTGAGCCCTCAAAAATGAATCTGGGCGGAGAAGAGAGAAATTCCGGTGTCAGATGCCCGAGGGAGAGAGGGGCCCTGAAATCTGCAGGCTCCCTCCTCAGAGCGCCAGACACCCGAATTTCAGGCTCTTACGAGCACTGGGGGTTTTCGGGGCACTCGTCATCAGCGATGATGCTGAAGTCGGTGTCTTCTTCATGCACTCCAAATTCTCTGCAGAAGTGCCCCCCTTTGGGAGCAAGATCTGGATGTGTGTGAGGAGATGGCGAATCACCTGGCTGGGAAGGACTGGGAGGCCCCAGTGGCAGACCCCTGCTCTCGTGTGTCTCTGGGGGCCCCGGTGGATGAAGGGTCTTTTGCACAGTTCCAGAATGAAAAGTCCCCCCACCCCACCCCCTTGTCCTCACATTGAAAAGCACAGTCTGCTGAGTGGGTTCGGCCGGGAGAATCACTGCAGCCGCTATTGTGGTGAATTTCCAGACTGTGAGTGATTCTATCCAAAAGACTGTTTCCTTCTCTTGAATGAGAAGTTGTGATTTCCCTTGTGATGAATTATCAGGCCCTGGTAATGCATTGTGAGAGACTTGTGCATGTTTGTGCTGCGCTAATGCATTTCGCCTGCACTCTGCTACGACCGCAGCTGGGATTGCATCTGCGTTGACTTAAACCCCCTTTGTCAGTCATGACCTGTGTACAGAATTGAAAGAAAAAGTCTACAGTCTGGGGAGGGTCAACCTGAGTGTCTTGAACTCAAACATTTAACTAAGGGAGACAAAGGGGGGAGGTTACATGTTCCCCACGTGTTCCCCATGTACCTCTGTTGGACAAAAGGCAGCTACAGATTCCCCAGGAAAAAGATGCCGTTGGCTCTGGCCAGTTGTTGGTATAAGGTGACTTTTGCTGAGTAACTGCTGCCCAAAACTTTAGTGGCTTGAAACCAGCCCAGTTCTGTGGTTGGGCTGAGTTATGCGTAGGCTGGCTTGGTTGACCTCTGCGGGCCTCTCGTTTGTCTGAGGTCAGCTGCGGGGAGGCTGCAGGCTGGTGGCTGATTTAGGATGGCCTCGCTCAGACATAGGTGCTCAGCTGACTGTCTGCCAAGCCACCACACATCCCCGCTGTCAGACGCCCTTCACCCGACTCCTCGGGTTCATTCAGATGGTTCGGGCGTCCAGAGCCGCAAGGGGGCGAGCACAGCTTCGCTGACAAGCACTTTTCTGACCTTGGCTTCACATATATTGGCTTAAATCCCACTGGTCAAAGCGAAGCACACCACCAAACCACCAAATTCAGGAGGGGGAGAGCCTGCCTCTGTGGGCGGCACACCTGGCTACGGCGGTAAGGATGGGGCGTCTGTGGTCCTGTTTGCGGTGCACCCCAGGGCTTCAGCGCACTTGCTTAAAGCCAGTGACTCATCCTCTAGCTTCGGGCCCAGGCCTGCATGCCTCGCGCAGAAAGGACAGTGAGACTATAACTCTCCTGGACATGGTCCATACAGGGACCCAACACAGGACACGCGTGACTTCCACAGGCGTGCCCGGGTCACACCCCTCCCGCCCTCCCCAAGAGCTGCCTGGTGAGTCTGAAATAGGACGCCCCCGCCGCTGGTCTTGCGGGGAGAAGCCAGTGACGCTGGCCCCCGGGGACTGCTGAGGGCACACTGACCAGGAGGAACCACCACTGACCAGCACCTGGCCCTCAGTCCTGAGGCTCCTGACCCTGTCACCACCCCACAGTGGCGATACTGGGGCGCTGCTGCTCCCAGATATTCATAACGACGGATGGGGAGCTACTGATTGGGAATAAAAAGTCCCTCCCAAGGAGCCTACCCTCGTGGGCTTTGACCAATGAGTCTCCTTGAAAATCCACACAGGAAAACAAATTCTGACTTTCTGATGAGCCTGAAATCAGGAAATGTGGGTGCAGACACTCAGCACCCACAGGCCTGGCCGCCTGACCCCTGAAGGACCAGTCCCAGGCATTTCCCCAAAAGCCCTTGGAAAGGCCTCTTCCTAAATTAAATTAGGTTTTCTGCAAACAATGTCATTCAAGATGAACATAAATCTACTTCTTATTCAGTTATAATGGTTTTCCCTGTTTCATTTAATTACTCATGTTGCAATTAAACAATTTTTTGTCATTGCGAAAGGACAGTATTGTAGCTACATTATGGGTTAAATGGGCTTTAGAGAACTAGCCTGGGAATCTCATCACTATTTATAACACTTTTTTATAGGGAAAGTATGTTCCAGAATCCAAATAGCCAAATTACAAATGAACTTTCAGAATCCAATCTATTGTTAAACAGAATTGAACGCAATGCTAAAAATAACTTGGGAGAATCAACATGTAAAGGAGAGCTTAATACCCCTCCGTACCTTTAGTTCACTGTCCGGCATCTACAGATTGTTTCATTTCAATAAGAATTTCCTCCAAATCCAAAGTGTCCCGACTCACTTTCTTAAGACCAGCAGCTAAACCAAGATGTAACGCCACCAAGGAGAGTCGTGACTCGTGGCGAGTCCCTGCAGAGCTGAGCTGATGAGAGGTAGCAGATGACCACTTAGTTCCAACCTTCCACTAAGCCCTCCAGGGAAGGCTCAGAGAATGTCAGCTGCTTTTCAGTCTGAGGGAAATCCACCAACACACTGGGCACCCGGGCCCTGGGGTCATTTGCGACCTCACCCCTACCACCCATTTCAGCCACAGTCCCCAACTTGAGAGGAGCTCGGGGCCTTTGCACTTGACACTCTCACTGGCTAGAGTCTTTGTCCCCTCTCTTTTTTGCCCAGAAATACTCCCTTTCATCCTGCGATTGATACCCTGATATGACCAGCTGGGGGGGGTGGGGGGTAGGTGGAAAGCCTGCTGTTGTTTCTCTTATTCTCATTAACACTTGTACGACCCTATATTATGTCTTTAACATGTGACACTTTTCCATGTGTTCATCTGTCTCCTGACTGGGCGGTGAACTGCGCAGTGAATAGGATTAAGGTCCATGGGATGTCCAGCCAGAGAGGTTCTCGACAAGTGAGGCGAGATGAATGAATTTGTGCACATGAATATATTTAGCCCCGGTTGGCGGGTCGGGGGGAGAAATGATAGGTCAGCCTTCAAAAACTGAGCAATTACTCTGGATGCCCATGGCAGGATAGTGGAGAAAGACAGCGTGTGAGCTAGGGGACGCCTTCACGGGTTCACTAAAGCCACTGGGTCGGGATCATGAAGCTGAACAGATCTCACACATCCAGATCTTTTTTTTTTTAAGATTGATTTATTTATGCATACAAGCTGGGGTACAGGCCAGAGGC